>JNEV01001271.1:0-19886 GCA_000697495.1 Saksenaea oblongispora B3353
TCGCTGTCGTCCACAGCAACGAAGATTTGGGTTACTCCAGGATCTACGCCCCAGATCTTGCATAAGGGCAAATCTTCACGCGAAATATCTTGTAAATCCAATGACGGGAGGCGGTCTTGGGGTACAACCTTTTTGAATGGGAAGGACACGGCAAAGCCATCGGTTAGGCAGTGGTTTTCAAATTCCCCACGTCTACATTGTCCAATAAACAAAGGTAAGAGCGCAAGATCAAGTCTATTGATTTTTTTCTTTGTATCTTACCCTTTGAGTTTCCTCAAATCGAATATTTCGAAGTGCGGATGTGCACGATCTGTGGGCATAGATGTTTTTTGAGGAACCGCAAATCGGCCAAGCCCAAAGTGTCGTAGGACTGTTCCTAGCGTACCGTAATCCAGATGAATGTACTTCAGAGTGAGAGCTGGAACAGGGACTATGGTGAATAAACGAGATTGCGTCCTCACAAGGAATGTAGGTGGGCAAAACGTGCCGTTTGCTAGTTGCTGTTGCGCATCCGAAATGAATGTGCGTACTTGTGCAATGGATACATCGCCGAACACAGGCGGCAGCCGCATTGGATCGAAATGTATATTTTCGTTGACTATTTTAGTAACGGCTCTTACGAGAGTGGTTCTCTTGCGATAAGATAATCGAGGCCATTCAGGTAAATTGCTGAGGAAGTGTCTTGTCCAAACCGAAGTTGCCTTGTCTTGGACAGTTGGTTCCAGTTGCTGGTCTCCTTCGCTCCAAGATTCCATTTCAGACAGAATTTCAAACATGATTGGCAGGAATAAATGTGGATACTCTGACAGTGTGGCGGTAGTGATTTTAATGTCGTTATCTGAAGTAGGTGTACTGTCGATGTCCATACCCGTGAGGCCCAAAGTTCCAACCGATGATGGTACACTAGAAGGGCCAACAGTGGACGAAACATCCATGGACGAGGCAGCAGTGGACGAAACATTTATAGGCGACGCAGTATCCTGATCTGGCATGGTAAGCCGCTGTCGTTGCAGGCATATATTTTCCTGTATAGAAACCCATTTTTCACTGGTGCGGTCTACCAGAGTCAGCAGCAACAAACTTAATTGGTCGTCTATATCAGGCGAATGTACAATTTGTGGCCACTCTGCAGGGAAGTTGTCATCCTTGATAGTCAGTTGATACACAAATTCAGCGTACGCTTTTGCTTGGTAGGGTTTCAAAGACTATGGTATACAGTAGTTTATGCAAAAATAAACAGGAAAGAAAGATTGTAAGTGGATATTTCTGGTTGTCGTTATTGTCACGCTTACCGGAATACGACGCAGTATATAAGTCTGGAGATAGGAGATGTAAAATTGATCGAAATTCTCTGCAACATGTGACACGAAATTTGATGCGCATTGATTTGCTGTGTATGAAAGAATGGCACTGAAGGCAATGGGGCGGCGATCAGGGACCGGTGATCGTACTAGGCTGCAGCGTGCGGTTGGGTACTGTTGAACGAATTCATCAAACTTGCTCTTGATGTTAGATTGCAGGTCATAGTCAAATATTGATTTGTTGGAAAATTGTTGACCAAGAAGTAGCTGAAAGATTCCCGTAAAGAAATGCTTGTCGAACAAACATGGATAAATCGGTAGCCGTTCGGTTAACCTGTACGTGATGTAGTACAAAAAAAAAAGATGGGCGTGGATAACGATTTTCCGATTGTGAGCAACCACTGCTTCCAGTCCTTGAGTAAATCGAGCTTTTTCGGCTTCATCCATATTCTGCAGTAGGTTATGCAAGCCATGCTTGATCACATAAGTGCGGACTTTTACATTGCCAAGCTTCTCTTTGGTTTTTATTCGCTGTGGCTTCTTGTAACCTGGACATATGGAGTTTGAAGCACGCATATGAGTCAAGGATGAAGCTCTTCGTTGCTCTTCTTCTGCTATATCCCCACGAGCTTTGGCTTCTTCTGCAGCTTTGACACACGTTGGACAAGGTCTTCTTTCCGCGGTCGAACTTAATTGTACTGCCTTCTGACGTCGTTCTCTCGCTGCTTGCTTTTCATTTTTTTCGTCTTGATTCTGTTTCCTCTTTGTTGTTTGCCGACTTTTTCCTCGCTTTTGCCGCTTCGAAGCTTGAAAAGATACAAGTTACACGCACGACTTGAATCAAAGTAAATAAGAACTTACGCGGCTGTTCATCATCAGCTGTTGTATCATCAGCTGCATTCTCAGCTTCTTCAAGTAGTCGTCTTTGCTTTTCTAATTTTTTTCTTCTTATGAACTCACGCACAGTTCTGGACATCAGTCTTGTGAAAGTGAGAGTCAAAAAAGAAAAGGATGGAGGGATAAATAGAAAAAGCTTTTTCACACCTCTTTTTAACAAAGAACAACGACACACTAAGTTTTGATTTGCTACCGTAGAGTTGCCAAGCGCATGGCTGCTCCTCCTGAAATTCATTGTCCATCTCACATATATTTTGTATTATAAATAATTCATTGTTCGAGATATTTTTTTTTTCAAATTAGACGACAAAGAACCTCGGAAAACCTGTAAATCAACCAGTTGATGAGAGCCTGAAGATGTGTTTATGATAGGTACGACAACGCACAATCACGATTAACGATGCTGTGTGCCTTGACGCATTTTAGGTGGCGTTGTCTCGGGATGCTAGTATGTCCACTTCCTTTGACCCCATATTGCAAACACCAGCCACTATCCAGCTTCCCACGTGATTGAAGAATGTGATGCCATCCAGGGTCTGAATCAAAAATACTGGACGAAGCTGAAAAGCGTTGATCGTCGCAAGCGATGCAAATGATTGGCTGTCTGTTCTAAACTGACTAACGTCGTTTCCACTTTTGTAGTCCGCTAACGGCATTTTTTTTTTCCTTCTGCGACATTCATTTTTGGAAAAACTGTAACTCCGTCTAAAACAGATTCGGAGTTATCCGGACTCGCCCACGTGATTTTTTAAAACCACTTTCAGGTGGTTTGTTCCTGACAACTCCATTCGCTTGATTCTTTTTCATCACACAACATTGTGGAACAAAAGATGGCTTCAGAAGTCTCAACAATGGAATACGACCTGATCATCGTTGGAGCAGGTGTTTTAGGTTCCGCTGCAGCAAGGGCATTTGGTAGTAGTGGTCGAAATGTCTTACTTTTAGAGCGTGATTTGACCGAACCGGATCGTATTGTTGGAGAACTATTGCAGCCAGGTGGTGTCAAGGCTCTGTCAGAGCTAGGGCTTGAAGGTATACATTAAAGTGAGGTGCATGTCATGTAACATGCTCTTGGATAGACTGCGTTGAAGGGATTGACGGTATTGCCTGCTACGGATATGGTGTTTTCCGGAATGACCAGCTAGTCGAGATTCCTTATCCAGTAGATGCAATTTCTGGCAAAAAGGCCGTAGGAAAATCTTTTCATCATGGACGATTTATCAACAAACTCCGAGAGGCAGCGAAAAGCACAGAGAAGTAAGCGGGCAGCAGTAGCAGCAAAAGCTAATGACATTTCAAAGCGTTTCAGTGAAGGAGGCAACAGTTTCTCGCCTTTTGAAGGATGAGGATGATGGGGTAATTGGTGTAGTTGCCCAAGATAAAAATGGAGAAGAACAGAAGGTGACATCCACCTGTCGTAGATGTTTTATGACTTATAATCTTATAGTACTACGCACCTCTGACCATCGTAGCTGATGGGTTGTTTTCTAAGTTCCGAAAAGAATTCACGTCCAAGCTTCCTGATGTCCGATCTCATTTTGTGGGGTAAGATTTATTGACTTCAAATTCTGTTGTGAAATTAACCCACAAACCCAATGCAGTTTCGTGATGAAGGACCTCCAATTGCCCCTTCCGCAACATGGTCATGTCGTTCTAGCAAAACCTTCCCCTGTTCTTATGTACCAGATTGGGACTCACGATACCCGGGTTCTTGTTGATGTACCTGGAAAGCTACCTTCTGCCTCCAACGGGGATCTCAAGAAATACATGGTAGATGTAGTATCCTCAGAACTTCCGGAAAGTATTCGTCCCAGCTTTTTGACAGCCCTGGAGACAGAGCGATTGCGATCTATGCCAAATGGATTTTTACCGCCATCGATGAACCAATGCAGTGGTATGATAGTGTTAGGCGATGCTATGAACATGCGCCATCCATTAACTGGAGGTAGGAAAACGCAAGTCATTTGACTTATTAACAGAAACAATTGCATTCTTTGTTTGTTAGGTGGAATGACCGTGGCATTGAATGACGTTGTCTTGTTACGAGAATTATTATCCCAGGAACATGTACCTTCGTTCACAGAAACGGACCTGGTTCTTAAGCAGCTGGGAAAGTTCCACTGGAAACGCAAACGATATTGTACAGCTATTAATGTCCTGGCAATGGCGCTCTACCGGTTGTTCGCCGCGTGTGATGGTAAGAGTATTTCGTGGCTGCCATCACAGTACTGAAGATTCTATAGATGCTGACTTGGCTGTGCTGCAAAAGGGTTGCTTTGCATACTTCCAATGTGGAGGCGAGTGTATCAATGGACCTGTTGGCTTGCTGTCAGGGTTAATCCAGCGACCAATGGTACTAATTTACCATTTCTTCTCTGTGGCGTTTTACGCGATTTACCTTGAATTCCGCGAGGGTGGGTGGAGTAGAGCTCCACATAACATCCTTCGTATGTTCACAGTCTTATACACAGCGTGTGTCACTATCTTGCCATATCTTTGGAGCGAAACTAAATACTAAATACCTAATTACTTTGTCTCCCGGGGAGACCGTATTATTCTGTACTACAATTTATTCTATGTACTGACAGACATCTAGATCTATAAAGTTGATATATATACGAAATATAAATGCAACAAAAAACACTGTGATTGATTTGGCTGATATCAGAGTTCAGAATGATTTATTTGTAAACACAAAAATCGAACGAATTCACGAGATAATAAATAAATAGCCTCAATAAATAGGGGAGGAAAATAAACTTTTCCATCTAAGCTTGTGATTCCACGATTAGTGTTTGGAACTTTGAATCACGTTGGCGCTGTCTTCGTTATCGTTCAAAGCACCCTTCTCGAGAAGACCATTAAGAATACCACTCTTGAAGCCACCATCGTTGTGGACGCCATCGGCACTTTGGTAACCACCAGCACCACCACCATAACCGGGAGTAGCAGAAACAACAGCGGAGAAGAGGGCAACAGCAGCGATGATGATAGTAGCCTTCATTGTGATTTCTTGATTGAGATTACTTGTAAAAGTGTTTGTTGGATATCGTTTTTTGGATGACTAGTTGCCGTCCTTTTATAGTTTTTTAGTCGCTCCAAATCAATGCTATTTCATGAGCAGATGTGCTGTTATCATCGGTACTATGCCATCTACAACTATAGTTTGATGCAGGAGATTAATAAGAGGAGTGAATTTAGCGTGTGTCCTTCGTTATACTATCATGTAGTGCCACGAAGGATGTATGCTGAAGATCCTGTTACCGCACAAGGATAATTGGTTTTTAATGCGATCATGATTTTGACTAAAGAGAGATATCGAACCATCACCTCTAACCTATAGACACTGTCCTTCAATGTTTCCATTAATTATTGAATTTTAAACAGTTTAAGGCGTTTTAAATTTGGTGGTTTTCTAAAGAAGCCACTTTGTAGCATGTGTTGTGCATGGTTTTCTAGAAACCTAGGACAAACAAACGTAAACGAGACATTCAAGATGCAACGTGTAAATTGATTGATTAGTATAGTAACCTATGATTTAACATAGGAGATAAAAGGGATGTCGGCCATAAGGAGAAGTAACAGCTCAGACCAGGTCATGTAGGAGACGCTTGCATCTTAGCGCGTGTAAAGAGTTCAAGTAAACAGTCAATCCCTGATTTGGAAATATTAAACTCAGCCGTCGATCTTTTCTTTCCTATTTTGGACAGACGCAGAAAAGTACATTCATCATATTACACATCGATAACAAATATTCAAATGTAGCCAATCGCAATTTCTTACTTATTTCACTGAGTACGATTAAAGCAACCTTGAAATAAACCCACTTCTACGGATTAACTTTATCGCTACGACTATTCTGTAAAAAGCTGATAGACATGGACACGGATAGAGAAATGATGGGAGTAAACATATCTGCCTTAGTTCGCATACTGTAAACCATACTAGGGACTCAACAGTGCATAGAGATTCTCTCAATATCCATATACTGGGAAGAAGGTTTAAGTTTAATTGCCACGCAAATATTTTGGTGATCAATAAAAACCACATGTTTACATTGTTGTATGCAAAGACTAACGAATACTACAGAGACCAAAAGAATTTGCGCCGCTCATACCTCAGCGTAATATAATCAAAGAATAATTTAAACTGGGTTAAGTCGGAGAGCTTGAGGTCTTTTCCATAGAATGTGACAATCAATTAGGATATAACCGCTCTGGCAATACAGTCCAGACTATTCCGTTTGGAAGACCTTTCCGTTTACCTTTCCATATATGTATGCATAAGGAGAAACAGGGATTAATAAATGTTATGAGTGACCCGTGCCTATTCTTCTAGTATTACCTGCATACGCTGCTCAAGAAGACGAATAATCTTTGTTCAACCTGTCCCCCGTGTTTTACAGTAGAGACTGCGCATTAGGGAAAAAGTGTTCTTTAGGGAAGCCAATGATGCAGCTAAAGCATTATCTCCTTGTTACGCCCGTAAAAGCGGCATTAATTAAGTTAGGCATGCTTGATACTCTTTTCTTGTCCGTATCTCCTTGGATAACTTATCATCGTGCCTTTATTTGAATTTGTTGAAAGATATAAAAAGGGACTGAATGGTACGTTGGAAGACATCTCTACTTCCTAAGTACATCAACCACCCAATCAAACAAATATGAAGGCTACCTTTGTTTTCGCTGTTGTTGCTCTTTTCTCTGCTGTTGTCTCCGCAGCTCCTGGTCGTGGCAGTTCTCAGGATTCTTCCGGTGTTGCAAACGATGGAGGATTTAAGAGCGGTATTGTAAGTACCCAACAAATTTCATGACTCGTAGATCTAAACTTTTAATCTACAGCTTAATGGCCTTCTCCAATACGGTCTTCTTAACGACAACGAGAAACAAACCACCGTGGTCCAAGAAAGCAAGAAGGGACACGGTCACGGCCACGGCCACGACGAGTAAATTTATTGTATAATGGATCGCAAAGGCATTGCCTTTTTATTCAACAGATATAATACTGCTGAATCTAGTAGTTCATTCAATTATTGTTATATTGTGAAGGTAGCAAATAAAGAGCATCGGTTAGAAAGTTCCCGATTCTACGTAAAACTCCAATATTTTAATCTGCCATGTCGTCCAAAGTTTCCATATAGCAAAAAGAACTTTCAAGAAGCAGGAATGCGAGTACAAATAGAAGATTTTATATACAACTTTTGTACAGATTTATCTTCTTATTCTTTTTTTTTTTTTTACAAAAACATGGGATTATCAGAAGAACGATGTTTTGTATGCGTGACTTCAATCATCCTGATTAGCCAATATTTGTTGCCGTTTATGTTATCTTGATGTTTTATTTGGGGGAATTAGGACGGTAACTTAGTCGACCAAGCGACTACACGACCAAAAGTTGAAATCTCCCACATCGTTGCCTGTTCAAATAATTAGAATACGACATTCTGGATGTGAACATGAATCAAGATCCTATATAAGCTGTCAAGGAAATATAGGGCATTTAATATTGTTAGGAAAAGTTAGTTCCTGGTAAACTACTTAAACAAAGAATAATCTATTAGGAATTGAGGTAGTACAACTTCCCAATAACTATTTTTTTAATCAAGAAAACGCGGGTCATTGGAAATCGGTTTCTCATAGCAATAAGAGCAAAACGTCAAATCAAAATTATGAATCAAAAATTACTTGTTTGCTAATAAACCATAGCAAAGATATACACAGATAGCTTGTAACTTTTCTGTAACTCCAAAAAATAAGTAAAGAGGAGATTAAACAACGTCTACTGTAATGATCAATGCGTAGGTAGACCAAGGTCTAGTAGAGTTGATTTACTGAAAAATGTCCGACAGTATACAAAACTCCTGATCACATGAATGCTCCCGGAAAAGGACCGAAAAAAAAACTTTCCGAGGAGTCGGAAGGAGACACGTGGTTATCACGGAAGCAGGAGTCAATCTCAACGGGGTTAAATGCTGCGACATGCATGAGAGTGGATATACCTATTATATTGCAGTATGGAGGAGTTCTATGCATAGCAATGATACAAACACAGTCCCCCTTGCTTCTCACGTTACGTTAAGAAACCGTCGAGATCACGGTGCAATATTTCACTTAGACTGCATGCAAAGAGCACGCGTTGGGGTACATTTCAGCAGTGGTCGACATCAATCTATCCTACTGACCAAAGCCAGATAGTTCTCAAGGTGACGCAAACTCTAATAAGGTCTACATAGGAAAGGCCCTTCACACCTTTTCAGAAGAGCAATATTGTATCTTGAGAGAAATTCGGTATACGTTACACCAATAGAGATCAAGCCATTGCGACATTAATTCCTGTAGACACTACATCTACCTATCACATTTCACCCAAGCTAAGTACCTTAAAATACTAGTGCAAAATTCCTTTTAGCTTTTATCTAACGAGAATATTACTTTTAGATTGACTTTACTACTTCAAGGATAATAATATAGTAATTGAAGTCGGTAAAAAAAAAAAAGGTAGATGGGGGAGATAAGGTGCATAGGACAAATCACATCAAAGAAGTACTTTTCTAGCTTTTCATCTTTGCGCATTTGGAAGATAGTGGAAGTTCCTGGATTGCCAAAAATAGCTATTTTCACGAATTGCAAACCGTGTTATCTAGTTGTTCTCTATGGTGAATTTAGTGTCAGGATATTTGAAATAGTTTAAAAAAGAATATATTGCGTTGACTTCAAACAAAAGTTGTTTTAATATGAAGTTCTTTTTGTTTCAATAGATTTTTGCGTCCGCGCATGGATAAATTACTTCCTGCGTTGAGATACTGATTATGTCAATGAAACCTTGACACAATCGTTAAGCATGTGTATAAACGTATAAATGGTCACGCTGCTCAGAGAGCTTTTTACGTTGCCCTAGGCATAGTGCGCACGAGCCGTATGATTATCCGGCACGTAATTGAATTGGTTGATACAGACTCTATTTCAGTAACTTAAACTTTTTTTAATAGGCACTATAAGTTCTGTATCCCATATAATGATCATTCTGTCAAGTGGAGCAAGTAATCCTCGCAGCAGAGCCATTAAGGTTAAGGAGGTTAGCTGTCATTGTTAGTTCCATTCTCCCACTTATCTCAAGTAGTCACTACCCCCAAAGGATGAGGAGGTTTGATCAATCCCTTGTTAAGACATCCGCAGCAATTACAGTTGAAGCAGTTTAGTTTTGTACAATAAACTAACGTATAGAAAATCTAAAACCTTTGACCTTCCAAAATCTGTATGCTCTCTCCTTGTTTAGCGTGCTTTGTGCTTTTACATTTCTGAACAATAGTAAAAGCAAATCTCATCAGACTTAAAACCGACACTTCTAGCTAGATAGAGGAAGACAACAAACAATCAGCTCGCCAAAAAAGATTTGTACTAGAATTATCAAAGCATATTTTAAACTTTATTTTAGCGTTCACATAACATAAATGCGCGCGTTAGAGTAGATCTAAGATATATATTAGATGGGTGGCTTTATTCATGAGACGTACATCATAGTTTTTACTTGCATTATTTACTATTTATTTTTTGCCACGCAAAGGTTTTACGGAAGTAAGGAGAGCAATAGCTTACCTGTTACCTGCCTATCAGTTTCTAGCAAATCAAGTACAATATCATGCATTCTACCGTTTATTACGTGTTACATTACTCTTAGGATGTCTGCCAGAGAAATCAAAGATGCTAACAACTCTGCAAAAAGAAGGCCTTCTGAACACGACATGATCTTACAAAAGTTGTCCAATAATGCGTTGTATAAAGTTGGAACACGAACGTTTAAACTTAGGCAACGGAGAAAAATCAACGTTTTAATAAATAGCGAAATTAAATCAGCTACGTTACTAAGCAGTAATAGTGCCTTCAGCTAATTACGACAGTTAATAGCGGCCACTGCTTTCCTGAACAGTGGTGGTCTCCTTCTCGTTGTCATTGAGAGCACCATATTGGAGAACGCCGTTGAGCTGTAAATGCAATTTAGATCAATGCGATTGGAATTGTATTGAGTACTTACAATACCGCTACGGTACCCTCCATCGTTAGCAAGACCATCGGCTGCTTGGGTGGTTGGTCCAGAGCCACCGAAGCCCTTACCGTAGTCGAAGTCACCTTCGTCTTCGTAGCCAGGAGCAGCGGCAACAAGAGCAGTGAAGAGAGCAATAACACCGATGACGAATGTAACCTTCATGATTGATTGATTGATTGATTGATTGATTGGTTGGTTGGTTGGTTGGTTGGTTGTTTTGAGTAAAACTGGTTGTTTGATATTGGACTTTGGCTCGCACTTCGTTCCCTTTTTATACCTTTGATTTCTCTGACGGAGTCCGTAAAGAACAGTCAAACATGAATATGATTGCTAGTAATATTAAGGAGTTTCATTTGGTTCCTTGCATTTGCTAAATTTAATGATCGTCATGCAGCATCTGTCAGTTAGTGGAGATCTACGATTATTATTTTTGAACAATCGTTTGATATGCTTGCTGGCACTTGCGTAGAGTTTTGAAGCATGCAGGACTCTGTTTCTGTAATACATTGCACCCACTTGTGCAAAACCAACAATCTGCTCAATTTAATCTGCTTTTGATCTTACAGATACCTATTTCAGAACATATACGGTAGTATTCAAGTAAAGTTAAACCAATAAAACCCAGTCATGCTCTCTGTGTTCATATGAAAGGCTACAGATTAAAACAATAAGGGGTTTCCACAAACTGTACCCACGCGTATTGACAAATCGGCTTCCTTTACTTCTTTTTTAATGACATTATCCCAAAAGTGTATTACATTGAGGGAAATGAAATTGAATTACAATGCCAACGATAGAATATTTTCCTTATTGTTGGACAATTGTTGCTAAGTACAGATTGTTTCATAAACCATTTGCAATGACGGCTGTAAACGATGCAGTGCGCTGAAATAGTCTTGACGGTGTTCTCCACAGAACGATAAAGTACAAATTGGTAATCGTATGCATTGCCGATCCTGTAAAAGACCCCTTTATCCTGGTAGATGAATAAAAATCATCATCTTACATTCGCGTAATAGATTCTGAGAAATCTGACAATGAATTGAATCATACAGCTTCTTTTCCACCTTATGTTATTCAATCAACAAAGAGTGGGACAGGTCACAGTTGCTGTAATTACTGGCAGGACCTTGAGCTCATTAATATGGGCACTATGGGGTAGACATTGCAATCCTCTCTTAATTGTTTATGTTGTTCTCCCAGAGTGTCTTCATAAACCCATAAACAAAATTCATGCCGGCGACACCTGCATCCTTTTTTCCCTGTAAAGATCAAGCAATTGGTAAGCGCATTATTCACTTATAGCTTATACGACCATTGATTAGAGGAAAAACTTAATAAATACAAATTTTCTTTCTGGTTATAATATCGATTACATCCTATCATTGAGAAAAAGCGTTTCCTAAAAAATAATAATAATAATAAAAAGAGCTGTCTACTTGTTACGGACGGAGGTATTACCCTTTTTAGTAAAGTGCGATGCAAGTTCGCGAGACTACTGCGTATTCTGCTCAAAAGCAAAAAAAAAAAACAAAGAAGCAGTACAGAGTGATAACGCTTAGCCTCATTTATTCTGAGGAATGGAAGCACACGCAATAATCAGCCAAATGCAACTATCATTTTTGATATCTTAAATGACAAGATAGAAACCGAAAGAATATATTGGCAGCTCTGGTAATAGTTTCTAGTATATCATACTATAACATAATCGTAAGCAGAGCCTCTCATATATCCTCCTGGTGATGGTATCTTGAAGCTTACCGTATAAGGTAAAATGTAGCGAAGTATGGTATCATGTTTAGCTGTTTGGTTGTAAATATAGCTGTTATTGTAAATATAACGGCGATCCGCACAGCAATTATCTTTGACGTTTACTAATATTTCTAAAAAATGGTAAGAGAAAGAGGAACGCATTACATGTATCTGGAACCTTTATTGTCGCTGCTCTTAGCATACATCTAAATCAGTCAAGTGCGGTCTAAGGTTGGACGCTGCAGCCACAAAAAAATTTTGCAGAAATCCGGGCGTATATTCGACAGATACATCGACACAATTAACTTTCTAAAGAGTTGCAGTTTAAATTCATCACAATGATAACGGTAAAGGCTGCCAATAGTAGCAACGATACATGTCGAATGTCTTCCTTCAATTCAATGCTAAACTTTGGGGAATTGTCAATATTCCTATAACAAGTAGTAGTGGTAGAGATAGCAGCTGGGATATGTTTGTTCACCTTTATTGTTTCTATTACAATTTGTCGATCAATTTTTAGGGCCAAGCAGTAGATACATGTGGAGTCCCTCCACTGACTTAGAGAGCTATTGTATCGAAAATTATATGCTATTGAGGCTTGCTGCTTAAAACAACGTTGGACCTTACTAAGTGCATGTATGCGTACAAAATTTGCTTGCAGCATGGAGGAAAGCACTATAGGAAATTATCTCCAGTTTTACTACCACTGGTAAAAAAAAAAAAAAAAAGCTGGATACCGACTAGGTGGATTACCTTAACCGATAATCTTCAGGCAAATTTGACACTAGGGAAAAGCACCCCTTGAAATCTTCAGGCAAAATTGTCTCCAGGGAAAGGCATCCCCTGAAATCTTCAGAAGTGCACCGAAAAGTCTGCGATTTCTGTACACCTAATGGTTCTCCACATCAACGGAGCATTAATGAAGATCTTTTACGTGAACTACGAGATATATAGAATAAAATCAGGGCTATGGATAGCACTCCAAGGTTACTTATAATGACAAACGGACATCACAACTCTTCTGCATTTCCATAAGGTCAGGTTTAGTTGGAGATCACCAGCTGACGTAACTTGTATAGTTGGTATCCAGCTTTTTGTGCTATATGTAGTGGAGCTCTTTCAGAGCGGTATCCCCCTAGTGAAACATTACAGTCCTTTCGTCCAATGTAATCACTGATTTAGTTTAAGAACCTCCCTGTTTAGAACAGCACATTATAACTGCCAAACCATCTGGTAACAAATAAACAATCTATCACCATGTGAAAAAATCTTTGAATGTTTCTATCAGAACACAAATGTCGACAAATGTTTTGGCCACGCCCAAGTAATGGCTCTAATACAACTGGCGTTGATGTGCCCCAATTATCACTCTTACGCTACACCAAGTACATACATGTTTCCTAATTTAATCCTCAAATAGGGCAACCTCTCACAAATATGGAGACTATGGTGAAGTAAGAACTGTAGAAATTGCAATTAAAGCAGAAAGATACATAATGTCAAGAACTGTTGAATGACTCCACAACAGTTAAAAATCAGTATTACCTTAAGCTCTTATCTTTTTTCCAAAATAGCAGAGTGTTTCCAAGGATTATATAGAGCTTTCAAAATATATAAAGCGGTGTTGTAGTCCTTCATCAATATGACCTTCCGAAATGGTATCATTTGGCTACATATGAGCATTCCAATTGCATTTGTATTATCTGTCATATGTGCACAGGTTCTCTGTTGGCATTATATTTGCTTTAGGCATAAAAACGCTGCAAAAGAGGAGTGGAATAATCCTTGAAGGTTGCATCATAGCACTCGAAGACTGGTCAGTATTTTGATAATATTGCGATTCCGGGGTTGCTTAATCTACCAATTTCACATTCCAACCCTTGTTGTAATCTCATTATGAACGGCAAGTAGTTTAGTATTTTGGGACGTGTCTCACAACGTCAAGATACAAAGAGCCTCGTTGCATGGTACAGCGATGTAATAATTTGAGTTTTTGTGTTACTCTGGTGGAAGCTGCGGAGCTACGAGGAACTGCAAAATTTGCGTCAGTTCCATCATGGTATGATATATTGTTCAGCTAGAATATTAGAATCACTTGTATCCATAAATAGAAGTATAAGGCAATAGGGCAACATTGTTTTCTTGCAGAACTGTTTCCCATCATGCTCGCAGCGCTCAATGGCAGAGCAACAGTTAGAAATTGTCTTTCTCGGAGACACTACCAGCTGCCATAAAGGAAGACGTTCAAGTAAGTGGGAAATAGCCTTAAAAAATTTGATTCTAACTGCAGGGAATATATCCATAGTGTGATTTAGCTAATAGCAGTAGGAACAGCAGCAATCTAGAGAGCATTTGGTAAGTATGCCTTAAAGAATAGAGGCTGTGATGAAAACCAAACGAGGACACATGGACCACTGGTATACTGTATATCGTTGTATGGCTATAGTCCCACAATGATTCCTGGGCACATGGCAACGATTGCATGTCTGTTACCTTGGCAACCACAAAGAAAAATGTTTCCCATGATGTGAAAAATCAATCGCAATATATGATACGCGCTCTGCTCCAGAACACGTAGGGAGCTATACATTGGCAGAGAAATGAAGTTACTAATACAGTGAGCTCCTGAGCCAGATTACATCTACACAGTTCTGATCTTATTTATCTCTATGTGTCAATATAAATATCGAATCATATCTGCTGTCGTGACGGGGTTGATCCATCAGCGTAATTCCATAGGTAAACATGGAGAGACTTTTTGTACTACATCCGTTTTTGTTTATCGGATATGCGATTATTATTGATAATTAGTTTCTGCAATATGTGTTAAACGTCTTCACAAACTGAGACAATTCTTGTTTAAACAATGCTTAAGGAAATTTGTTTAAAAAGGCAACGATCTTTATATATATTGGATATGGTTTGATGGTTGTCACAGTTGTAAGATCTTAGCTTCCAAACGTCGTGTAGTTTTGGCCTTATAGTTCTTGTGTTATCGACTGATTTGTACCATCTGCATTTCCAGATCTTACCTTGTGCAAAATCAGCAACAAATGAAGCAGTATATTAAGCGTAGCTCTTAAACTTTCTCCTTTTTACGAAAGTATGTCAACAAAATAGCCTCTCAAGTTTGTACTGTAAAGTTTAGGGCTATTTTATAGCAACGTTTTTGTTTGTCTGAAGCGATGGATGATGTTGTCCAGGACGCTGTTCAGCGTACAGCACGAGCAGGATTTGAAGCGATGAAGCTTCCCCATTTCCATATAATTCGACTTCGACAAGCTACGGGGTTTGTCCTTCGCCTCAATCAAAACTTTTTCTGTGCTTGTTATAATGCAGTGACGTTACTTCAGCCAACAGTTCAATAGCCTGGACTAATTGCCGATCCACAGCTACAACAAATATTTGAGATATACCGTTTTCAAAGACCTGCAAAGTTACCATGGGTTCACAGAGCTGATCTAAACCAGGTGTTTGAGTACGCTGCCAAACGTGAAGTGAGCAATTCTTTGTTGCATATATCCTTTTATTTTATCAAACGGGTGAAACGTTGGTTATTTGTTCGCCTTAGAGATGTGATAATACTAGACGCTGTCAAGAATTCCCATTTATGGCATTTCGCTACGGCAGTGGCTGAAGCTTTGTCACCTGATGATCTGGGCGACTTAGTCGACGATGAAGAGGATGAGGAAGACGAAGAAGGAGCAAGCCCTTGGGTACGCTCTACCTTTGTGCGCCAAATCGTGAATTCCGTTGGCGTACGGGGCATGCCAAGATTTACACTCAACGAACTCAGATCCATGCAAGAGATCTACAATCACCTGTGCGACAATGTTGGTCCCCTACCCTTGACTAAAAAAACATTGAAGAAGGACACACAAGAATATTTCCCTTTTCCCTTGTCGATGCTGGAAGACCTTGAGAATGTACCACGCGCTGTTCTAACCGTAGAGTCCGCTGAACGTCCCAGCCGCCGGTGGGCATCAAGTCTTGTTGACAAGCTGACTCAGAAATAGAGAATATAGCCAGTGGCCCTTTCAACGACAGAACACAGGCGTCTAAAAGCAGAGATCATCCAGGCCATTATAGAAGATTGGGGTTTGACAGACATCTTCCATCGTTAACCGTCAAACTCTGTTGTCTATCTGACATCTAAGATCGTCGAACAACAACAAAAAAAAAAATCCGCACTGTACCTTCCGGCTTAAGAAGTTTCTACAACGTCGAGGTCCCAATCGTTTGTATCATGCGGTACCAAACATTTTTTCATGCAGCGATACCTTGACATTGACACCGGGCTCTTCGTGAGCTACTGCTATGGGCTACTAGAGATAATCCCGCTGCGTGCCGACTCATTGGCTCAAGACATGGATTTCACATTACAGAATCAGTTGGTGGACAGAACACCGTAGGATATATTTGTCTCCAAAGTCGTATAGAAGCCGCACAAAGATCAAGGTCGCATAAAAGTCGTATGTGCTATGCCGTGCGACTTCTATGCGACCTCGACCTTCGTGCAGCTTCCATGCGACTTTGAGGTCATGACCGTAGTTTACGATCTCTAGCTGCATTTACAGAATGTATACCATATACGAAATTGCTTTTCAACTTTAGATCTTTATTTATAAATGCATTTAAGCTATCGGCTATTTTTTTTCTTTGACTTGGTAATATATTTTTTTCTCTTGATAGTTCGTCGCTTTGGGGGTGGTGGCACCCAGTTTGGTTGGGGCTGATAACCGTCTGAGTCTGACTCTTGGGTGTCATTTGAGCTACTGGTAGTATAATTAGTTTATCATTGCAAAAGAAGCTACTGCTTACGTTTCTAGTTGTTGACCTGTGTGAAGTGATTCTTTCTGAGGTAGTCTACATTGATTTCAGTATAAATATTAATTTCATGTTTGGATACTTACTCGTTAGCCTTCTGCGCAGTTTTTCCGTTAGCTCTACGTGTTGGGCGATTCACCTTCAGGTTATTCCAATGTTTTCGGAGCAGGTACATGGCACCCCAGCTTCCTTCACATCTATCTAGCCGAACATTATATTTTTCGCGCGCTACTTTTTCTAGCTTGCTTATTACGCGCTGGCGATCCCATACGGGTATCTGTTTCCATAGGATCTTTCGATCCCCTGTAGCGTCTTGAAGTCGTACACCGAGTGTCTTCAGAGCTGAACCGCACATATCAACGATTGCAGCCTGAATGCTATCGACTTTTTCAGGACTCATATCACCAGAACGGTTGATGACTAGGTCCTTGATGATAGTCTTTGTAGGGTACTTGTCAGGTCGTTTTATGTTGCGAATTAAACCATATAATCTTTGCTGGAACCGTCCAAGTTTTGACGTAGCTGATATTGACTGAGTAAATAGTACGATGTTAGTTGATCACATACCTCTTTGTTACTTTCAGTGAGCTCATCATTCTGTTTTCTTAGATTCTTTAGCTCCTTCATAACTTCTCCTTTAAATGAATTCAATTACCAATTATATCTGGCGTGTAGCAGCTCATCGAACAGAAGTACGCGTGAGAAAGAAACGAAGAGTGAAACAGATGTGGCAAAAAGCGTAAATAAACAAAACGTAAGAAGTTGTTGCGTCAGAAGCTGGGGTGACACGGCTCGTTTTCGTTTTTCCATATAATGACCAACACCAGAAGTCGCAAACGTAGACGTACATGCCCTGTTTGTGAGTTGAGCTTCACTGCAGAGGTGTATGAATTGCATGCAGTTCCATGTTTCAACGCCGCGGCAGAGTATGTCGAAGAGGAAAATGAAGGCAGTACGACAGAAATGGACCGCAGCAGCACACCAGAAAACAGTTTAATTGCTGATCCAGAAGATAACGATGTTGGAGATTATTGGGGGCCTTTGGATTCTGATGAGGAAGTTGATGCTCAATCCATTCCAGATAACGAAAATGAGCAGCATGAAGAAATTCAAGGCGAAGCCACCTCCGAGAGTAGCGATGCCTTCATTGAGTTGGACTTGATGACACCTAGTAACCCTATATCTTCTATAACTGCTGGAAGAGAGGGACATTCCGAAACTTCACCACTGGAATTTGATATTCCGAATGACCTATCAATAAGCTGGGAGGAGAGGAAAAATATAGAATTATATGGAATTATCCAAGAAAATGGCATTTCAAGAACTGGATACAAAAAATTGGTAGATTTCTTTAATCAAACGTTGCTAGATGTTGGTTGTGGTAAGTATTTTATTTTGAAAACGCTCGTTCTCTACTAATTCGACTAGATGGAAAATTTTTTCTTTCGCCACAAAAAGCTGAAAGACAGGCATTCAGCAGAAATCCTTTGCGAGCACATATTTACGATATCTGTGCGAATGGCTGTGGATTGTTTATGGATCAGGAAATGGTGTGTTCGTGTGGAAAGCCAAAGTATAAAGACCAAATTAAACGGGAGGGACCTCTAGCTACCATGAAGTATATGCCACTGGCCGAGCAACTTTCTAGTTCCTTTTATACAAAAGAAACAAGAAATCTCATGAAACACCGAGATAGGGAAGAATATAGAATGGAGAATAGTGGTCCTGATGACGAATCGGAAAGGTAAAGCTTGAAAGTTACGGGACACTAATGCCAAATCAATTTTCACATAGGAAATGGGACGACATATTCGATGGTGACGCATTTGCACGACTGAAGGAAGATGGCTTATTTGCAGGTGAATACGATTTTGCTCTGTCTCTATTTGTGGATGGGTTTTCGCCTTTCAAACGGAGCGATTTCAATATGACTATTGTTAACGTTGTTATACTCAATCTATCGATACATGAGAGGTTAGTTCAATACTATCTTAAACCACCTACATTAATCTAAACGCGTGTAGATATAAAAACAAGAATATGATTCAAGCAGCTGTCATTCCAGGATCTCTCAAAAGCAACACAATATTCTCACTCCTAACACCATTATTTTCCGAACTTGAGATCTTGGAATCTGCTGGCATGCTGCTTCATTTCTTTGACGGACCTCAGATACAAGCCAAAGTCCACTTACTTCTAGCATCAGGTGATATACCTGCGGTATCATGCTTAGCAAATCATGAAGGACACAACTCCAAGCACGGATGCCGCATGTGCACTATTCGCTCTACTCGGCATATAAGTTCTGCTGGAAAAGGTTATGGTCAGTACTTTGATGGAAATAGGGCTCCATTACCGGCTTTGAGATCTGTAGAGAATTTTCTTGAAGGAGATATGGTGATAGATGCAAGAGACTGTATGGATGCTAATTTTATAAATAGGAAGAGATACGGGGCCCAAACCGTTTCGCTTTCCATAAATCATTCCATGGAGTGTTTTTCTTTGGATTCGAGGAAATGCATCTTTTTGGGCCAAATCTTGGGCGGCAAGTGTGCAGTTGGCTTACTGATGACAACTTAAATACACATTTTCTCCTGCCTTCGTCTCGATGTCAAGCCATTGGAAAGGCTATGACATCCTCTCAAAGGATGGTTCCACCTATCTTTGACGGGGACTTCAAAGGTATAGGCTCTATATAGCCCGCATTTTCTTTTCATTCCGTTCTCTTGCCTACAAAAGATCGACATAGATATTTTTAGGCGACCAGGAGATGTGCGGTCAGTGGATTGGATAGACTTCCTATTGTATGTTGTACCTACTCTAGTATATGAACAGTTGGAAGAAGCAGGATGTGACCATCGAGCGCTCGATGCACTCATGGCGCTTATCGAAGCTTGCGCGAGGTCATTACAAACAACCATTACTGATAACGACATCAGGAGCGTAGAAAGGTAACTATAATTTCATCTTTAGCTGTCATTATCGGACCGGGAAACTGAAAAAAAAAACACTCACAGCTGTATTCGACGATGGCACAGCTTCATGACGAATGTTATGCCCATACATC
>JNEV01001274.1:0-67006 GCA_000697495.1 Saksenaea oblongispora B3353
GCCCTGAAATCTACCGGCATCAACACTTCTCGTGTACTCGACATTGCATACATGGCACGACACGTTGTTGGCATCCTTCTTCACCGAAAATATATTCCTGAGGCAACCCACCACCTACAAAAGGCAGGCATAGAATGCGTGCCTAACTTCAACCCAACGGACCCATCCCATCTCTGCGACCCCAAACACACAAGTTTGCCTTTAAGCGAAAAGACAGAACTTGCCTACCAAATCCACAACGCACGCTGCCTTCGCGTTTTCGACTCCTGTCCGCCACGCATAAGTGGAGCAATTGCATACTCTTTCCTAGCTCGCCAATGGATTACCCAAAAGGACTTCGATTCCTATGACTTCTTTTAGGTATAAATCAAGACTGAGACCCTTTGCCTTTTCCCTTCAAACCTTTTCTCTCCTCCTTCTCTTCTCTCCCCTCTCTCTGTTCTTCTTCCTTCATCCTACGTTTCCTATATTCCCTGCTGCTCTTTCACCCTACTCCTTCGACTTTTTCCCTGCCTTATCCACAGGGTTTTTCTTTTCCTATTTCTTTTCAGAACTGTCACGAGCAAATATGTCCGACCCAGACGCTGTGCTCAAAGGTGACGTTAAATAAAAACCAAAATTTTAAACGTAATTGGGATGATATCATTGAACCTGTCAGGAACAGACCGATGACCACTTTGATGTCTCACTTTCATACTCAGACATGGACCACAAACGTGGATGAAAACAGAACCGGTATACTGATGATTAATTTTACATTCGTGTGTAAATATATCCTTTAAAAATGTGGTAATCACTGTATCTACTATGGAAAAAAGATGTGAGGCCTTATTCCTGATCATGCTGTAAAAGGACAACTCAAAATCTCAGATGCATTGTAAGTGATCATCCTACAGTTTCTGCGCGTTCGGTCACGGAATGCATGCGCTGCACCTATCTCGGAATTTTTGAGCAAAGCCAAAGAGGCAAGGTTTGGACGCATGGTTAAGTTGTGTACCAAATGATCAAGATAGAGATCGCGGAAAGACACAAGCTAGAAATAGTCTTCAAGTACTTAAAACATGTTTAAAGGGAAAAACCCTGAACTAAAAAATCAACAACTCCATTGTTTCAAAAATACTCACTAATACCATCCCATAAGAACTGTATTTGTATTTGGTTTGAAACGTGTGGGGAAAGCGAACGCATGTTCCTCTGTTTGAAAGGAATTGTTAGCGGAGTCTACATTTTGGTGCTCCAAGCAGCGAATTACCACGCGGGCTTTTTTCTTTTTTTATTTTTTTTTGTAAACTTACCTTGGAATCATGTTGACATTGCTCCTTGGTTATGTCCTCATTGCCTTTTTATTCTTTGTGGAAGTTCGCTATGAATCTTCAAGAACCACAACTACGCTCCAGACAGCGGGGGATGACCGAGGCACGACCCGGCTGCTGATTCTTGCATCGCTTGCTTCGTTCTTGGCGCCTTTGTGGATTCTTTCTGACATTGGTACTGCACCTGAATGGGTTGGAACTATTGGGTTGGCGTGGATTATTGGTGGTATCATTATGTTACGCTGGACGACCTCTGTCAACCCATTTTATCTACGCGCCATGGCTACAACAGACGACCATTATATCTGTACTGACGGTCCTTACAAAGTTGTGCGGCATCCGGGATATGTTGGCTTTTTGTTGGCTTGGTTTGGATTTGGTTTGGCAACAGCAAACTGGATGGCCATGCTGACGATTGTCATACTGAACCTCTATGCGTACGTTCGCCGAATTCAAGCCGAAGAACAAATGATGCTGGACAGATTTGGCGTAGACTATCAGCAATACGTGGAAGAGACATCCAGGTAAGCTGTCCTCTTGCATTTATCAGTGATCTTATATGGATGACATTCTTGCTAGGCTTTTCCCAGTGTTATATTAAATGCACAAAAATATATCTGTGGTTGAGTTTCTCGTTAACGAAGCAAACCCACTCAAAATATCTACTCGGCACGTTTTTAAGAAAAATAAATAAATAAAAAGACCAAGCAGTATAACGTTACATGTCACTAGATAAAATGGCCACGTTGTTTATAAATCAACGAACGGCAACATTATGCGCTATTCATGCTCCGGTTGTACCATTCTAATGTAGGGTGGCACTCAATGGCACTGACACATTCATCCTCGTTTCCAACAGCTTTGTGGGACGTGAATTTTAGCAAGTTTTCTTTGGAGTGTGTTAGAGGTCATACTAATTTTCTGTGGTACAGAACTGTTGTGTATTATATGATGATTTAAAAAAGTTTAGAAATGAGACTTGCGGCCACCTTGCTACCAGTGCTTCCGTGCGATTGCTGTTGTTGCTGTTGTTGATTCTGGTGGGATCCGCTCGAAGCAGCAGCAGCAGCACCCATCAAAGAGCTTACCATACCGCCGAGACCGCTGGAGCTTGAATGTTGCTGTTGCTGCTGTTGTTGTTTCTGTCCTCCACCCATCAACATACCAAGCATGTCACCAATACCTCCACTACCACCATGGTTTCCACCGCTACCCTGTTGCTGCTTTGCCATATACAGCTTGAAAGCCATCATGGCGGCTTGCTGAATTGCTTGAGATTTTGAGCCATCGGACTGACCACCGGAAGCGCCGCCCTGGGACTTTGAGAATAGTTTTGCTGCTTCTGCCATAGCCATGCCAATCAAGGCATCCAAACCACCATCACCACCACTGTTTTGTTGGTTTTGCATTGCTTGGACAGCGGCAGCGTTGCCAATGGCACTGGGACTATGCTGTTGTTGCTGAGGTGGAGGAGGATACGCACCATATGCACCAGACTGATTTGTAGCAGCAGCACCACCACCATACATCTGCTGATGCGATGTTTGTGCCTCTGGAAAATAAAGTTCAGACGTGGCTTCTTCCTGTGGTAGTTTGGTAGTTACCCTGGATTTCATGAGACTGCGCAGCTGAATGCTGGCTTTGCTTTCCCGTCAAGTTTGAAAGGACGGAAGAAAACATGCCTCGATCTTGTTCGCCACCATATTCAGCAGCAACTCTAGCAGCGTCCTCATGATTCAATGCAGGTGTCTGGAAAGATGGTTGAGAATAGTTTCCAGCACCTTCAGTTTCGGAAAAGTAAGTAACACAGAGGGCTGTGAAATGGTGATTATGATACCTTGATAGCTTGATGCTTCACCACCTTGATAGCTTGCGGCTTCACCGCCATTTTGATGATGTTGAACAGGATAGTTGGACATATTCAAAAAAGGGTAGAAAGAAAAGTCTGTGGAACAGTTTTCCGTTCATTCCATTTTTACACTTTTTTTTCAAACCTTTCTAATCCCCGCACCATCCATTTTCGTTCCGTTCACCGGTGTCACCCTGTCGGAGAAGCAGATCAATCAAACGGTCCGCAAATCAGAAAAGGCAACTCGGATAGACCACGAGCCATGCTCTACATATCACTTGTTCAGATCAGAATACTTGACACTATGTATATTTAAGCTGGATCTATTATGACCATGAATAGTTACTGAGGAACATATTGCACCTAATTCTGGGAAATTCATCACAATTTCGACAAGTCGCTTTTAGATCACAAAGATATCAGGGAGTCTGTCAAAAGTTAAATTCTTGGGATCAGTATATCACTGAACTGAATATTTAGGCAATTGTTTGTTTACTAATATCGGTCACATTATCTCTATTTAAGGTAAATAGAAGAAAATCGTTTTAGAAGGCAGTTCAAAGTTTGTTAACAGTGTTAAACGTTTATATTAAACTATGCTAAGCTATATCAAAGTAGTAATTGCTTAAAAAATTGATACTAAAGGAAAAGGGCTTTTGTACTTGCAGTACTGTAGAATTGGATTACAGTATACATGTGTTTTCTCGTGTCTTGAAATTTTTTGTATATCTACATAAAAATGATGTACCGCCATCATCCCAGAAGATTGTTCAGATATTCATTTCCTTGACTAGCACAATTCGATTGCTTTGCGCAATTCCATGACCGACTTCCGCTACTTTCTGTACCACTTGACCGCTTTGACGTAATCTCGATCTACACCTCGACCATATATGTACATGTTTACATATCGCTGCGATAACGTGTTTCCCACTGTTTGCCTTGCGAATCTTTGCGTTTTTCGCTTTTTTTTTTTAGTTAATTCTGATGAACTTCAACTCTACTGCTTGATCAAGGTTATCACTAAACGATGCCTTGTTACACCTCCTTCATTTGAGATTGCTCTTGAATCCTTGATCCAATCTTTTACAAATGATATGCCAACAAAATTTACTTTTGCTTGATGACTCTCCAGGTTTGTTGTCAATCCTTGTCTTTGTCGCAAATCATTCTTAATATCAAAAAAAGTTATTTTATCAATTCTACGCCGAGCACTTTTCTAAAACCTATGCATCACCAAATAAGAGCTCTTGTTTGGTCTGCATACGATATCTGTCATTTTCTTGCTTTGCACGTGCCGAACCTGTTGCTTTGTGTGCGGTGATGGGGAAACTCGTGACTTCGTTATGACTGTCCAAAGCGCAATCCCCTTCTTCCCTCATGCTTGCACTCCGTGCCACTTGCTTCTCGGTGTTTTGATATATGCGATGACTTCTTCAATCGCTGAAGGGAAACGTCCTTTCCCAGAGGATCGTGCTAGCGAGCGTACGAACGATAATGAGTAACGGTTTTTAGTACTCATTGAAACCATAGCCATCGAGGAACGCAAGAAGATCAAGACAGAACCTCACGATGAGGTGCTTGCAGCTCTTTCAAAATCGTTACGAAAGAGATATTATAAAACACTACGAAACGGTCAGAATTGTAAAATCGTCGACGGTCAATTGGTATTGTAAATAGATAAGCGACTACCAAAAACTAAGTTTTAGAGAACTTGTTTTTTTAGGTACTGCAACCGAAGCTAGTACTGAAACCGCACAACTGTGGCGTTACAATCAAAGAAGTGCGTTCCCTTGTATTGGGATGTGTTATGGATGAAAAGCTCCCGAAATGGGCTGAAATTCGCGAACGCGCTTTAGTGAAGAAGGCCATTGTGTTGGACGCGCCGATACTGCATCCATCAGAATTAGAACTGACACTTGGGGAGCACTACGTATGCCAAGAATCATCTTCTGAAGTGTATGAGAAGCTGAAACGGCATGGGATTTATGGATTTCTTGGAACACGTACCGACAAGGAGGTGCTGGCCATGGTTACAAACGTTCAGTATGATCAGCGACAAGGCTTGGCTGATCGATTTACAAGCTTGCTGGAAAGCCCATTATCAAAAAGTGAACTGAAAAAGAAACAGCATCCAGATGAACCGGACGAAAACAGCAATCTTCTTACGCCTGAATCACTTTTGCTGAACCATGAAGATATGATTGAGGAAGAATACCCAATTCCGCTATCACTGGATCCAAACAGTGAGTTACTGGAAGGTTGGCAAGATACACCAGCAGGCGAAGGCAAAGAAAAGCGGCTGATGGCAATTGACTGCGAAATGGTTTGTTGCATTTATTTTGTCTGTGATATACGTAAAAGAACGACGTGAGGAAAAAAAAACCAAGAAGGGAGGGGGAGAGCAGGGGGAGAGGAGATATATTAAAAAATTGCACAGTGCAAAACTGCAAGTGGGTTTGTTATCACGCGCGTTGCTCTGGTGGATCAAGGTTAGTAGTTTCTTAGTTTACTAAGCGAATATGAAAAAACAAACAAACAAACAAACAAATGACAATACTAATGTGAGTTCAAGAGCATAACGTAGTGATCGACGAGTTTGTCAAGCCAGAGGAGGAAATTATTGACTATGTCACTGAGTTCAGTGGTGTTACGGAGGCCTCATTGCAAGGGATTACAACGACATTAGCTGACATGCAGGCGAAACTCCTAAGTCATATTAATGGTGATATTATTCTCGTCGGGCATGGCATGTCTAATGACCTGAACAAACTACAAATTCGACATCCCTATGTGATCGATACATCATGTGTATACCACCATGTGAATGGCCCACCATATAAGCCTTCCTTACGAGACCTTACTTACCGATGGCTTCGCCGACAGATCCAGACAGGAGATAAAGATGGCCACGATCCAACAGAAGATGCACTCGCTAGTTTAGAGTTGGTAGAGCAAAAGCTCAAGTTTGGAAAGTATTATGGGTGGCATCCATCCACCCAGTCTGAAACTCTATTACACCGTTTAGAGCGAAATGCATTACTTGGGGCTGTGATCGATGGCGCACCACAATATGATTTAATCATGGCTAAAAAGCTAAGTGAAAAAGATGGCTTTTCAGTTGTCGTCGCAGATGACCATGTTGTACACAACGTGATTGAAAAACACCAATCGCGAAGCCTAGTGCTGGCTAAGTTTGCGTTAAACGTTGTACACAAAGAGAAAACGTTTCTGCAATATATACAACAAATCTACCAGTCCCTGGAACCTAACACGGCTTTGTTCATTATGACTGGTCATCGTCACAATGAGAAGTTGGAAAGGTAAGAAAAATATGGTCATCAATCACGACTAATCATGGGTTCTTTGAGTTTGCGAGCAAAATGGCAAATGTACAAGAAGAAACTGAAAATGACATGTTTAGAAGAAATTCCAGAGGAAGAACGTTGGACC
The DNA here is from genome assembly GCA_000697495.1 of Saksenaea oblongispora B3353. Classification (NCBI taxonomy): domain Eukaryota; kingdom Fungi; phylum Mucoromycota; class Mucoromycetes; order Mucorales; family Saksenaeaceae; genus Saksenaea; species Saksenaea oblongispora. The sequence continues at coordinate 6,616 of JNEV01001274.1, forward strand.
TTGGCGGATGAAGAATGCCTGCGCAATGTGGCTGATGTATACCGCAGAGGGCTGTTATTTGCAACTATAAAAAACGAAATGTAAAAAAAAAAAAGTTACTGTGAAGCCGATCCGGGCATGTTTGGATGTATATCATCGGATTTAGTTAAAATTAACGCATCTTTTCTTTCTACTTTTTCCAACTTATGATCGAATTGAGCTTCTTCAAATTCTCTGTTCAGTGGGATTCGTGTATCCAAAAAAGAAGAAAAGAAACAGAAGTACTGATTGCCGATCTATGCGCAGATAAGGTACTAGTTTACTACCACTTAGTGCTACCATAACATAACTTGATTACACAAGCCGTTGTCTGCGAGTGTGCTATACCTAGAACTCCAACATCAAAAAGCAAACTTTGAACGTATGGTTAGTACGGTAACTTTCTCTCAAAAGGTAATGGTTAAGGAATTTTTTTTTTTTAGTGTTCTCCTTTGCTTCATTCTCGTAGCCATTATTGTCAGTTGCGAGATTTCCTGACGGTGTATCTTGATGGACTTGAACAGTTACGTAATATGCATGGCGACGTTGAAAAAACGATGAATCATTTTGGTACATTGTTGACCATCATCACTGGAGCCCGACAAAAGCACCATCGTCACCGTCGCCCATATCGTTATACTTACCACAAGATTGTGGCACATCATCGTTGGCTTAGTCGATGGTACCATCGAGAGAAAAGCAAACGGATGATTACAAACTTCTATGATTATCAGGTTTATTTTATCGAAACAGCAACTGTTTGTGTGGATCATAGTGAGGTAGTTCGAAAACAGCTGTTCCAAACACTACAAGAACTTCAGGTACATGGTTGTGTTAGGGTGGGCTTGTTGAATTTAAAAGTTTTTTTTAAAAAAAAAAAAGTGTATTCTCCGCACATCGTTGCCCAAAGCAGAAGATTACACCTGTCCGATCTGTCTGTGTCTCCTGTATAAACCAATGACGCTTCAACCATGTAGTCATAGTCTTTGCCAAGCATGTTTTGATACATTTGGAAAACACAACAAGGAGAAATGCTGCCCTGTATGTCGCACGGATATCCTCATGGTGCAGCCGGACCAAGCCTTAACCAACTTGATCAAATTGTATTTCCCACGAGAACAGCGGCGGCGTACACGCGACCAGCGGGGTATGTTCTACTGGATATCTGGTGTGGCTGCTTTAGGTGGACTGCTAGATAATATACTTTGCGTGGCACTTTCGAACCCGGTGTGGCAAATCTATCAGGAACGATTTCATCAAGGACAGGCAGAAGAATATGTCTATGACGATTTAACGCAAGCACAAGGCATGGTGTTCCTTTATTAAAATATGAACCAAGCTGTATGTGTGTGAGATTGGGAGAAAGTACTGAAACAGTATGCAGATAAACAAAGTATTTGTTCCATTCTATTTTACGCCCATGGCACACAAAAAAAGCGCCTCCTCATTTTCCGTTTAAAAAGGAAGCAAGCGCGCGTTTTTACATTCTACTTTTTTTTTCTTCGTTCTTCCCTCTTTATCTGCCCACCATTCTCGTCTCAACAGAAATTCCGTTGCCTTCGTCCATGGTAACGACTTGATTTTTCTTTTTGTTAAAGGAGGAAAGGGTGAACGTGGTAACTGAATCATGTACTAGCGCGCGTCAAACCCCGCCAAGCAGGACTTGCCTGAGCACCAAAAAGCTCATTTTCATGTCAAAGCAATCGAAGCAGAGGCTGGTGAACTTGGTCTTGTCAAGACACTGGAAGCTTTAGTTCTTCATGTCAATCCTTCGGCACAAAGTACGGAGCAAGATGCCAAAAAACCTACCCGCAGATTCTCAACTAAGGCATTCTTTGCACCGACGCCGTCAAGTTTACCGGCAGGGGCAGCATGGACTGCTAAAGCACTGCTAGCTAATATTGAATCCACCTTGGGATTGACCGCTGCGAATACAAAAGCCATCAAGGAAGCCCTTTTTTCATTTACTCTTCCGCAGCAAATGGTTTTGGCAAGTGCCCTTGTCGAAAGGTAGTGGTGAAAATGCGTTTGAAAAAGATATTCAACTTTGATCTTTTAAAGATTGCTAAGCAAGAATTATCCCACCAATGATCGCAACAACACATTTGAAAGTGTCATGGCCATCTTCGGCAAGCTGGGTCCCCAACAGCAAGACATTGTCAACATGTTTACGAACTCATTGACGGCTACCTTTTATGTATGTAATACGGTGACAAAGATAAGGGCTCATCCCATTCGTCTTGCTTAGGATGATATCAGAAAGCCATACCTCAACGTTCTGGGGAAGAGTTTCCGCTCCGCGGATGGCTCCGGCAACAGTATGCTGTTTCCAGATACGGTAAATCAGAGTATCACAACCTAAAACCTTGACGCTAAATACTTTTTGTTTTTGTTTTTAGGGGAAGGCTGGAACAAACTATGTGCGTACGGTGACAACACAGTCACCCGTCTATGCGAAGTTGCCAGACCCCCGAGTTGTATTCCAACGCTTGCTGAAGCGACCAAAGGATGAATTTATCCCTCACAAAGGCGGTGTTAATATGCTCCTATTTTATCTGGCTACCATCATTACACACGATTTGTTCTACTCTGATCCGAACGATCCAAGCATAAATTTAACTACTGGCTACGCGGACTTATCTCCGTTGTACGGAAATAACCGTCAGCAACAAGAGGGTGTACGTCAAATGAAACTCGGTTTACTCAAGCCTGATCAATGGGCCGATAAACGATTGGTCATCCAACCTACAGGTAAACGCATGGAAAAATAGGATGTCAATGAATTAAGCTTTTCTTCCAGGTGTCTCTGCCTTGCTTGTTCTCTTCTCGCGTAACCACAACTACATTGCTCAGAAGCTTTTAGAAAACAATGAAAACGAGCAGTTCTCCTATGGTCCCGGAAAGCTTCTGAAGACAGCAGAAGAGCAGGATGAAAGATTGTTCCAGACAGCACGTCTTGTTAACAATGGATGGTAAGATGAAATGGACAACATTTGAAAAAGGAAATCGAGGGCGCTAACTAAATGTGGGACGATGGAACAGTTACACCAACATTATCCTACACGAGTACCTTCGTACCATCCTGGGTACCAGTGGTGATTCAGATTTCACTTTCAATCCCCTGGCAGAACCGGCGTACCCTATCTATGGTAACCAAGTGTCAGTAGAGTTTAATTATGTGTATCGCTGGCACGCTTCCCTCGGTCAACAGGACGAAGTGTGGTTGGACAAAATAATGGCTTTACTTGGGCAAGCTTATAAGGAAATGCGCGAGTGTTCTGCAGACCAGAGGAAGGATCTATTCGAGACCCTCCTTGAATCTTTCAACAAGGAATTTGTACACGCCACGCCGGAAGAGCTAGAAAAAGGCCTTCCCATCGCGGGCACACACCGAAATCTTGAAACAGGCCAGTTCAGCGACTTTGACCTTGCCCGTTTCCTGAGAGATGGACACAACCAGGTAGCTAGCGAAATAGGCTCCGGCTTAAACACGCCTTCTGCATTGGAGTCTATCGAGATCAGCGGTATCATGCAGAGTCGCTTGGCGAAGACTTGCTCCTTCAATGACTTCAGACGGCATTTCAACCTCCTGCCGTTGAAAAAGTTCTCGGACTTCTCCGAGAAAATCGAGGTTCAACAGGCATTGGAGGAGCTGTATCAGGAGCCAGACAACGTTGAGCTTTTCACTGGACTTCGTGTGGAAAAATCCGTCCCCACTGGTCTTCGTCTGCCTTATACTATGAAACGCGCCATTCTCAGCGATGCTGTCAACCTGTTACGAAACGGTAAAATCTAAAACGCTTTACAAGTTCAAAATCTCATCTGTTTATTTGTTTCTAGATCGTATTTTAACCCAGGAACTTACGCCTACTTCACTTACAAACTGGGGTGCCTATTACATCAAAGGAGAACAAACTGACCACGGACGTGTGCTACCTACAATGCTCAGAGTACTACTTCCCAACGCAAATGCTAATCATACCCCTCCATTCTCAGCCGATGAGTTGACAAACTTGTTCATCGCTCCTGGATCATGCCCAAAATCTTCCTAATAAAATAGCATCATGTATTATCCTGAAGTGCCAGCACATGTTGAACTTTCTCCTTCTGGGGAACCCGAGTCATTTTGCCTTCCCTAGCTACAGCCTCTAGGGTGACACATAATACTTTCAAACTTTCTTCGTGAAGCCGGACGTAGCTCTGTTATAGTAGATGAAACAGGGTCATAGCACATAAAATTCATGTTATTAATATGGCGTTTCGAGTAACGCATTTTCTAACTGCCGCCGGTTATCGTTGCTCACGAGACGCTCTGACGGCACCCGTACAGAAACATGTTCCACAGGAACTGCCAAGGTTTGGTGCACTTCCTCCGGTTCTTCAATTAGCTTTATCTCTTGATGACACAAAGGACATGTAGCATGTCGCTTGGTAAGCCAGATATCTGCGTAGCATAAAATCAGGCGACAATGTTTCAAAGCATAAAATAAAATAGTCATACCAATGCATGCTTGGTGGTATTCATGTTCGCAGGGTAAACAACGTATGTGTTCGCCAGGATGATAGTTTTCTAAACAAATAACACAGTGATTTGTTTCCGTATCTCTTGCCTGGCGTACACGCAGTATGTCAAGAAAAAGCGGGTTCAGGCGTGATTGATAAGAAGGATGTGGAATCATAGGATAGGGGTTCTCTAAAACATGCCGCCAGTATCCGTCGTCTGTCAACTGATCTTCCACTGCGTCATTGAACATTCTGTGCTGGGGCCGAAGAATAAAGCGGCGCCGACGTCGATGACGAAGTTGATGGCGATCTGGATGAGTGTCAGCCGATGAAGAAGCGCGCGACTGCTGATAGGTTTTCCACCAGTATCGACATTGTGCCGTACCTACTAAAGTAAGTGGTTTGGCTTCTTCTTGTTCCATTTTACCTGCAACCATAAAACAAGCGGTCAAGACTAATCCAGTAATACCTAGTGCAAGTTTCCATGGTTCCAGCATGGATGGACCGGGTGGAAACAAAGTTACGCGTACCAAAGTAGGGATATCTTTGGCTCCGGCGTTTGATGCATTGGTAAGTGCATCACGCAGTTGCAATCCAACCGGAAGATCCACATAGTAAGCAGGAATAACGATCGTCTGGGGTCTGATAGACTAAACAAAAATGAGCTCTATTTTCATTTACACGTGCATTCATACCATGCCATAGCTGGCATACGTATCATTCGCAAATGTGATATTGTTATAAATAATTGCGGCGCTGGCACCATCTTGTTGTGCAAGTAAGAGTTTGTGTGTGAATGGGCAGCCGCCGCGTTGAATTAGAGCAATCTTTGTCACGTTAGCAGGAGGTAGTACAATGTTCCGGATCATCGATGTTTCGCAGGATAACCCACGGTCATACAAAATCCCCTGAATCAAAAATCAACATGAGATCTAGTTGTCAAATGTATTCATGCGCGTATTACCCGAAGTCCTTCCTTTGGAGCCATAGGTGTTTGATCAGCGACAAATACGTTCTTATCCACTTGCCACTCCTCGTATTCGGTTGATTTGTACATCGAGGTGTCGTTTGAGGTGGGTAAAATGACACGTTCTGTTTACGTGTTTATAGTCAATCACGGATATGGTTAGCAACATAAATAAAAAGCAACATGAGCAACTTACCTTGTTGGATTATTGCAGTGCTCCCTCGAAACCATCGTGCTGCATTGGGTAAGGTGATAGCGCCAAGTAGCAACCACAAAATTAATACAATAGTAGCTGCATATGTCAAAAGCGGCGTTAGATGACGCATCGTATTTTGTTTTGTTTGGAAAGAAAAAAATAAAAAGGCGTAAAACAACCAAACATAAAGAATGTTTTTTTCAAAAATAAAACAAGACAATTATCCTCGGGAAATATGACATAACTGAGACCTGGACATTCCCCTGCAAAGTAAAAAAATAAAGAGAAGAAAGATAGACATATTTTTTATTGCTATTCTCATAGCATACAATACAAGTTTTTTGTCTATAATCTGTTTTTTGGATCCATTGCTTTCACCGTTTTTTTGTCCAAGCAATCGATTCTATTGTTTGTTAGTAGTTCTGCCATCATCAATCCAGTGATGGGAGAATTCAGAATGCCCCAGCATGAGTGGCCAGTTGCTAGGTATAATTGAGTATACTCAGGATGGGCACCAATAAGAGGAAGACCGTCATCCGACGTTGGTAAATAACATGCTTGTTTCCGGATGACCTGTCCGTGGGATAAGCGAGACGAAATCTTGGCGACATTAGCTTCAATTTCCTGAATGGCTTTCTGACTGATTTCAACTTTATCTGCAGATGCTGGCAATGGTTCATTGTCCGTCGCTCCACAGATATAGACAGTACCATCCTACAATGAGAGTAAATGGTATGTAAGAATCTGGCGCTATTTCCTTCCTTGTCGCTTTTTATTTACCGGTCGAGAGTACACCTAAACATTGGTTGTTTATTAATTTTGAACATGAATCAAAGGGAGGTTAGTGATTTACCTCTGGTTCCGAAATTTCCCTGTCATCAATCAACGTGAAAAGGGCGTGAGCTGGCACTGCGGAACTTGGGTTCACGACAATAGAATGGGCCCTCACACTTCCGATAGGAAGAGTACTATTCAGTTTCAGCCTACTGCTCCAAGGGCCCATACAGATAACAACAGCATCCCCTTCCAGAGTCTCGTTTTGATCCAGCACCACACCCATGACTTTGTCTTTCTCTTTTTCGTCATATAGCAGGTTTTCCACAGGGCGACGGACAATGCGCACACGGCCCGTTGCAAGGGCTTTGTCCAGTATTGTCTTGGTAAATTGTTCCGGATGCACCTGTGCCGTCGTATCCGCCGTGCCCAGAACGGAGAATGATCGTACATGATCCGTGGTCAGCCAATCAATGGTTGAATTGCCCTTGCAATGTCCTGAAGTGTCGAATCTAACTGAATAAGTCTGCAGACGTCTGTAGCCATAGTTAGAGGCGCCATCGAATTCTTCTGCCAATTTGGCATGCAGGTCAAAAGAGGCGTCAGACAACGTTCCTAGCTCATTATCACTCCTATAGACCGAATATCATGTATTAAAAATCGTGCATAAGGACAATTGCAGTTCATTACCAACCACGGGCAAGAAAGCCTCCACTTTTTCCACTTGCTCCACAAGCTACGTCTGTTTTTTCAACAACCGTGATTTGTATGTCATGCTCAGGAGACTTTTGCGAGAGAAAGTATGCAGTACAAGCGCCCATGACGCCTGCCCCAACCACAATGACATGCTGCACCATCGTTAGATAATAAAAAAAAATAAACGCACAATACAACGAGCCTGAACGCGCGAGTTAATAAGAGTTATGACGTAAGAAATATCAAATGGGTTCTAGGACTAAGGATTTCTCTTGAGGATTTTTTATTATATTGGTCAAAGTTTCTGCCTGGAGAAAGAGAAAGCGAGAACAAGATTGAGGAGAAAGAAAACAACCATGTCTATTTCCTTCCTCCTACCCCCCTTTTTTTTATTATTATTGGAGGGAATATAGTGCCAACGTTAGGATGTCGTTCATACCATGTTCCACGGGTGCTGCGGCATCTAGAATGACGTATGAAGAGAATGCAGTTCGTATTTACAGTATGAACTACTCATAGAAATAATACGTGATACTATATCGTTTTGAAGACGCGATCATTAAAATGTAATACAAACAATCAGCCCAAAGCCATATACTGTTCAATGGTTAATTCATCTGTATTGGATGGAGCATGTGTTTGACACCAAGCTCTCAGCTGTGTAACACAACGAGATCATCAGCATCTGGTTCTTGCTCGAGACAACGATGTCCTAGTACGTACTGTGCTATATGTCAAGATTCTTCCAGCCCGTACTGACCAATAAATTTTTTTTAAAAAAAAGCCATATATTTCTGATTTATGGAAGACGCAGTTGCGTGATAGAGCTGTAGCATTGTTATCTGGAGCCATAGTTACATGTAAAATCTGAACTTAATAGCTACATTGTGAAAAGGGCACTAATAAAAAACAGAAAATTTTGCACGAAGTAATTGACTTACTCTAACATAACAGAAAGTTGTCTTGCATTTTAAGTGAGACGAGACGCTGGGCTTTATGGATTCATTAAGGATCTCGAAACAAAAATACTGTTAATATACGAAATTAATAATCATTGCCGATTGTCTCGATTGTGCTGTAAGAGGGCTATGTGAAGATAATTCTGCAATCTTCTAACATGTTCTTAAATACTACTCCTGTCGACCAATCAAATCAACTCTGGCCCCCCGCTTAAAAACGGGCTTCTCCAGTCACATTTACCCACACAAAAAAAAAAAAAGCAAAAGTTGCGCCTGGAGCGAACATTCTGGACAGACGGACCACACACAGCACACATATACATATACACGCCGATTAATAGCAGTTTATAAAAAAAATGGGTCATTCGCAAGATCATTCACGAGATCCTTGGTGAGCAATCGTTTATCTCTTTTATCATCATTTGCTCATTATCCTTTCAAGTCCTTGGGTTATTTTCAACGATTTGGGTGGTGCGTTTGTCATGGGTGCTGTTGGTGGTGGCATTTGGCATTCTGTCAAAGGCGCAAAGAACTCTCCACGGGTAAAGGAAACAGTACTTTGTGAGATAGGGGAAACTTACACGCAACAACAACGATAGGGCGAACGTATGGCTGGTGCTCTCAGTGCCATGAAGGCCCGAGCACCTGTTCTGGGTGGTAACTTTGCTGTATGGGGTGGTATGTTTTCCACATTCGACTGTGCCCTCAAGGGTATCAGACAAAAGGAAGATCCATGGAACTCGATCCTGTCCGGTGCCTTGACAGGTGGAGCCCTGGCCGCACGTGGTGGTGTTAGAGTTGCAGGTGTATCAGCCGTTGTTGGTGGAAGTTTGCTTGCTTTGATCGAGGGTATTGGTATTGCCATCCAACGTCTCACCGCTGAACAAAACAAGCCTGTCATGCCTCAAGTAAGTAATTTTTTTAATCAAAACTATGATGACAACCACTAAAAACAATTTATAGTTTTAGACGATCCAAAAACCTTTATAGAATTCGATGCTTCGAAAAAAAAATCAAAAAGAACAATGAAAATCCTCCCCTTTTTGTCTTCCTTGCGCAGATCAAACTGTGTATACGAATCCTAACATTCTCGTTTTCCCTATTTTCAAAAAAAAAAAAAAAACATGGAATTTTCAATCTTTGGATGGTTCCAACTTTCGTGGTATAAGAATAATTTGGGTTTTCGCATGCTTAGGAGATTGTAGAGAAAGAGAGGTGTTCGGGGGTTTAAACGCTTACCATACATACCAACGACGTGTGGTCAAATCCGATGTTTCGTGTACCGCCGGAAGATATTAAAACCCATGGAGGACAGGCATTTGGCTAAAAAAAAACAAAAGCAATAATGACTAAAAAAAGCCTCAAAAGTACACAGCGCAATAAAAAGAAAGAAAAAAGGTGTAGTGTGGGTGCAAGACAAGAGACGGATAATAAAGGGACAATATGAATGATTTGTAAGGGAAGGATAAAAGGAAGTCAGTGAGCAATGTGTAAAAGGGAAGAACAGGCGGCGTACCAGTCACAGCACGTTAGGCCAGTGATGGTAAGGATGGCAAGGAAAGGACGCATAAGCGCCCTAGTTGGCAAAGCAGGGAGAGGAGGCTACCCGTGTGCTTTTTTTACATCGTTGCTGGGCTACATGACATGATAAACACGTTGGTATTGCATGCGATCGGAGGCAGTTGCGACAGGATCGGGATCTTCGCTTGGTAACCACCGAAATTGCCATCAGACGCATCCACTGCGTTCTAGGTGAAATCGAGTCGTAGCGCATTAAGTAGAGCTTACAGGGTCCGGTGAGCTGAGCTTGGAGTTTCCATAGGATGATAACAGTGTTACTGAGAGGACTTGCTATGTACGGGTTTTCTGTAATTTTCGCCAATGACTATTCCGTAGATCAGACAGAGGCAAGTGGCCTGGGCGTGTGAACGAGTTTTAGCGAAATTTTATCATCAATCCAATGAGCGCCAAACGTTTCCAAAAAAGTGAACAATTACGCGTAAAAACGCTTGATTTGGCATCATATCAAGTGATTATGTCATATAGAAAGGTCTATGCATTGAAGCGCGACTTATCGTAAGATCAATAGGTTAGCTTTTCTGTCCCAAAATCGTTTGTATGTTTCTACTACCTTTCTTTACTACCGAAAGCGTTCTTCACAATTGGTCCTCTTTGGACGCGTTTCCTCCGACACTGCGGGAATTCGGTGTTTGAACCCTGTACAAAAACTCAAGTGTTTTTCTTCACCTACACGTTTCGTCTTCTTTCTGTTCATTCATAATGTCGACTCAAAATCAGGTAGCTATATACAAATAGTGAATGACGGTCTAAAAATAATGTGTATTTTTCTATGGAAGGTTATTAAATGTCGCGCTGCTGTTGCCTGGGAAGCTGGCAAACCGTTAAGTATGTATTACTAATATCACTACCGCAGCGACCTCTAAATCAACTATTTCATTTAGCTTTGGAAGAGATTGAAGTTGCTCCTCCTAAAGCCCACGAAGTTCGTGTAAAGATTCTTTACACTGGCGTGTAAGTGAGAAAAACACTGCGCATAAAGTTATGCATATTGACTTGGTCTCAATTGACAGGTGTCATACGGATGCTTATACTCTATCTGGAAGTGGTACGTGCAGTCTTGTTCCAAATGATGTGTTTCTTATCTTTCTTTTCTGTCAACTAGATCCCGAAGGTGTCTTCCCCTCTATTTTGGGTCACGAGGGTGGAGGCGTCGTAGAATCTGTGGGCGAAGGTGTTACCGAATTTGCCGTTGGTGATCACGTCATTCCTCTTTACACCGCCGAATGTAAGAAATGCAAGTTTTGCTTAAGTGGTAAAACCAATCTGTGTCAATCCGTGAGAGCTACTCAGGCAAGTGACTGTGGATATAACTTGACGGGGGCCTAACACGCAAGCAATTAGGGCCGTGGATTAATGCCCGATGAGACTACCCGATTTACTTGCAAGGGTAAACCTATTTATCATTATATGGGATGCTCAACTTTCTCCGAGTACACTGGTAAGATATTAATACTCGTTTATCTTATTATTAAACCTTTTTTTTTTTTTTTTTTTTTTAAACCTTTTTTTTTTTTTTTTTTTTGCAAAGTCGTTGCGGATGTGTCCCTTGTTAAGGTTGACCCTAAACCTAGTTTACAGAAGCTTTGCCTTTTAGGCTGTGGTATCACAACTGGTTTCGGTGCTGCTACCCGTACAGCCAAAGTCACCAAGGGCTCATCGGTGCGTGAAACAAAACAAGTGTGCATATAGTATATTAAGAGAACAAAAATAGGTTGCTATCTTCGGTATGGGTTGTGTTGGTTTAAGTGTCGCTCAAGGTTGTGCATATAACCAAGCAGGGTATGTCACGAAATAGGTAGATCAGGTAAATAGCTAACTTATTTTTTTTGTTCAGACGTATCATTGCTGTTGATGTGAACCCTGGCAAGGAAAAGATTTCCAAAGAATTTGGTGCAACTGAATTTATTAACCCTAAGGATTATGACAAGCCAATCCAGCAAGTGCTTGTAGACATGACAGATGGTGGTTTGGATTATACCTTCGACTGTACCGGTAATGTCCAAGTGATGCGTGCCGCACTTGAGGCTTGTCACAAAGGCTGGGGTGAGTCCACAATCATCGGTGTTGCTGCTGCTGGCCAGGAAATCAGCACCCGTCCATTCCAGTTGGTTACCGGTCGTGTTTGGCGTGGATCTGCCTTTGGTGGTGTCAAAGGCAAGACAGAGATGCCAGCACTTGTGCAAGAATACCTGGATGGCAGACTTAAGATCGATGAGTTTATCACTCATACATTTGACTTCGCTGATCTCAACAAGGCTTTCGATGCCATGCATTCTGGTGAATGGTAAGTTCTCCTTTGCAAGTTGCGATGGAAAGTATTCATCGTCTCGTAGTATCCGTGCCGTTGTCACTGTACAAAAGGAGTAAAAAGACGAGTGTAAAAAGTAAAGGGGCTATTATAGAGGGAAGGTGAAATAGTGATGTAGTTGTTGATGAAAAGTAAAGCAAGTATGTTTGTCTAATTGTATCTGCTGAAATAATGACGGGTATATACGCGGTGTTTGATAACTTGCAACAAGAGTACGAAAACTGCTATTGGGACAAAGCGTTGCAGGAGCTTTGACATGCATCTTCGTGCGATTCTGACCAGCGTCCTAGCATTTTGTTTAACTCTATGTCACTACATTGAACTACATCATATAGGCCGAATATACAGGTCATAATCAAGTAATAGATGGTCTTCTTAGTATCATTTTGGTAGTGCATCTATCAAAATTATCAGAAACATTATTTCTTGTGCAAACCGTTTGTTCAACTATAATTCCTAGATGATACTTCGTACTTTAGCATTACGGTATTCAGATCTTTATGTCTTAAGAAAATCGAGAAACTCACGTGCCGGTCACGTTATAATTCTCTCTGAGTCTGGGAGCGAAGTCTAACTCTGTGTTTCTTTTCCAGACACCATGTCCTCAGAGCACAAACGCAAATGGAACGACGATGGTGACTCCGGAGCACCTACTGCCAGTTCTGCAGCACAATCAAGACCACCATTGAAGAAAAGATTCACTAGTGTCGCTTCTAACACGTCGGTCTCGCCCGCAGTGTCTCGTTCGATCCAGCCGACAGAACCAATTCCCGCTGCTCAGACCGCTCCAATTGTCTTAGAAACAGATGTTCATGCCATGGTAAGTCCCTAGATACGCGCTAAATGTATACACGATTCTCGTAGTTCTGTTTGGATCGTGCTCACAGCAGGTGGAAGTAACAAACTATGGTTAGGAAGATATCAAGAACCAACCAAAAGAAGTTCTTTTACAGCACATGCATCAAGCAAAGGTAAGTTTAATATATATATATAGGCAAAGCAAAGTTTATTTTCTGACTGTGAGATAATGTAGCAAGAAGCAGCTGCCTTTGAGAATAAAAATGAAACGCTGGAGGAGAAGTTGTTCAACAACGTTACGAAGAAAAGTGTTATCAGCATGAGCTGGAACATGGTATGTCAGTTTCATTCCTTTACCTGGCTGTGTAACCATAGATGTGATAGCTTCAAGAACAGATACTAGTTATGTCCTCTCCATTGGGCGAGGAAGAGCCTATATCAGGTGTGGATGTTTCATTGGCTACGTCGGAAGTGCTGATCTTCGTTTTAGCATTTCCAACCTATTCTGGATTGACAAGTGTGACAGAGCTGGAGGAACAGTTGGACGTGGCCTGTAAGACGACCAGAAATATTTATGAACGAATCTTCGGTTATTTAGCGAACTGGATACGATTTACAAATGATCTGGAGCTGCGTTGTAAAGACAATGAAGGTACAGAGTGATCCTTGGTGATGAAGGTGTTTGACAGAGAGATAGCAGATGTAAAAGAAAAAGAACGATTGTTGACGACATGGGCACAAAAAGAAGTAGAAGATATACATGCATACTGCGATGGAAGTCAGCGATTCATGGACGAATTAAAAAAACGGTACGGATCGTTACTCCAGCGGACTGAAACGTTGACGGACGATATCAAATCCATATCCGAACGGCTAGACCTCTCTAAAAATGAGTTGGAGAAATGCACTCAGACGCTGATGCAAGTAGAGAGACAGTATGATCGTTCACAGAGTGCAATTGTGGCGTCATTAGCCAGTGGAGGACTTGGCGATCGTCAGGATATAGCGCAGGACAAATCGCCTGCGAACACACCAAGCGCTGCCAGTACTCCCGGAGGACCTAAAGAGAAATCAACTGTCGAGGTAAAAAGAAAATTGGCATCTAAAGTAATTGGTTAACATGGATGAAAATAACAATAGCCAAGTACGACCGTGGAACAAAATACAGCATTAGCGCAGCAAGCGGAAGATCGGTTTAATTTGGAAACACGCGAATACATCGTTGAGCTCCGCAAAAAAGAACTGCAAGATATGAAGTTGGAAAATGATCAAATATTTGAAGTGATGGAGCAACTGAAATTACAATTTACGAAACTTAGTAATGAACGCTTAATGGAATCAGAGTACTTCCGAGAATTACAATCAGCGACGGAAGATTATAAAAATCGAACAATGCTTTTAGAACAACGAAGGCCACAAATTGAGAGAGAATTAGACATGATCTTGGCGGAAAGAGAGACGCTAGAAGAGCAAGTGAAATCGGAAAAACTGGCGCATGATATGGCGATGGAAGCGGAAATGAAGCGTTTGGAAAACGATCTTTCACGTATAAGAAGTCAGCGAGATCACTATCAACAATTATTGAATGATCAGATGACAAAAGAATCGCGAGACACCAAGACGAATGATACCATTGTCTCTTCAGTGGAAAGCGAACAGGTGCAGATCAAGCAATGAAAAGTCCTGTAATTGACGTGTTTGTTAGAAACGCATCGAGGCACTGGAAGCTAGACTCTCTCGCAGCCAGCCAGAAACATTTGACGCGGACGAATTTGCTCGCTTACAAGTAATGGCCGAAGAATTACAGTAAGTGTGACGGACACTGTTGAATTAGTTTGGTTAAATATGGAGGCATACTAGAATGACTGAATCAATGTCTTCGTTATTGGAGGAGAAATTAGACGCAAAAAACGAAGGAGCCGCTATCGATATCAATTTGATGAGGGAGTCTGCAGAGTCCTGCAAGAAGAAAGTTGAAAATTTGCAACAAAAGCTGGAATTTTGGAACGGGACGGCTGCCACCAATGACGAATTTGCAAAGATACAATCTTTAATGGCTGAAGCGGATAGTAAAACGAAGGAGCTAGATAAACTCGAACTGATGATCGACTTTTACGAGAATGTGAGAGAAATGTCATTGTCTATGGCGATTAACTAACTGAATTACCAGAATGAGAGCGAATTACTTCAACAAGTAGATCGCGTCGCAGCAATTTACGGGAAACTCGAAGAACAGAGCTCCAAACGAACCCTTGAAATTTCCTATAAAAAAGAACACATCGCAAAATTACAAGCAGAGGTAAAACCCCTCCTTTATAGCAGCTGCTCAACTTACATCCTATCTAGAAATCAAAATATGCACAAACATTCTCATCATTGAAGGAAGCAAATGAAAAACAAATGGCAAACGTTGCCGCATTACGTCGTACCAGCGAACAACAACTAGAACATGTCCGACAACTGGAAGAACGTGAGAAGGCGCTTCAATCTCAAGTGGTAGGAACTAAGCTGATGGAAAGAAAAGAAAAGAAAAATAACATGCTATACAGGAGGAAAAAGAGATCAAGCTTAGAGATATTACAAAGGAAGTGGACGATAATCGTGATAATTTGATTAATCTTACACAACAATGCGATAATTGCCGGTACCAATTAACTCATCTCGAGCTCAGGAGCCATGAGGTACCAGGAAAAAAAAAAGGAATAGCTTGCTCACCACCGTGAATAGGTGCAGAAAAGGTTAAACGAAGGAACACAAGCCTTAGAAGAAGAGAGAGCGGCGAGGAAACGACAAGAAGATAAACTGAAACGTAAGCAAGACACACTATCTGCTATTGAGGGTGGTGACAATGCTGAAGAGAAACAGCTCACAGAAGAGTGCGAGGAATTTAGGGTAAAGCATAAAAAAGTTGGCCTGTCTGTATAAGCTAATGCGAATTGGTTAGGCACTGCTGAAATGCAACGCTTGTCATACACGTTTCCGGAGTCAATTATTAACACGGTGTATGCATACATTTTGTAAAGAATGTATTGATGCACGGCTGGAAACACGCCAACGACGCTGTCCTACCTGTGGCGAGTCTTTTGGCATTTCAGACGTGAAATCATTCTATATGTAAAGAAAAAAAAAGAAAAAAAAGGAAGAAAAAATTGTTCCATTTGTGTAATCACTGTATTTGAACTGATATAAAGAGCAATAGCTGCTCAGAATTTCACAATGCAACATCATCCTCATGCGTCCACGTACGCAAAATACGGGGTTGGCACTAGAGATCTTGTGCATTTTTTTTTATATATTTTACAGAAGAAAAGTAACTAACCCCTTTCTCTTTTTTTCTCTTTTTTTTGTCACAATCGCATTATTCCACATCCATATCAGCTTCACCTTCTTCAACGTTCCCTTGTTGCTGCAGCTTTACGTTCTCTATGCGTACCCGCGCG
This sequence comes from Saksenaea oblongispora B3353, assembly GCA_000697495.1. Lineage (NCBI taxonomy): Eukaryota > Fungi > Mucoromycota > Mucoromycetes > Mucorales > Saksenaeaceae > Saksenaea > Saksenaea oblongispora. The sequence goes on from JNEV01001274.1 coordinate 22,856, forward strand.
CTGAGAAGTTTCCGTCGTAACTCTGTCAGCGAAACGCGCGACCGCCGCACAAACCCCGGCACAGGCATATGTCGATAGTCATTGGTGTCTCGATGCCATGCGTACAACTCGCGAAAGTCGTTGTCACGCGCCAGATTTGTTGATTCGAACTGCTGAAAGGCCATCTTTTGCTTGCTGATATCTACAGGTTCCTTTTGCAATTCCAGATCTCGTCTTCTCCGGTCCTTTTCTTTCTTGGCTTGTGCCCATTTTTTAAATTCCCTTAAGCACACCCTTAGATCATCGCCCCCTCGGATGAACTCTTATTTCATTTCTATTTCTTTTACCTCCTTCGTTCTTCATGTTCTCGCCATGATTGCATATCTCGCTCTACCCGTAATTTCTCGCTCCTTGCTTGTCGCTCAAGCTCTTCTTGTTTCTTCACAAAATATTACTCGAATTTTACACTTTTTTATGTCCTTACCTCTTTCTCACGCATCCGGTTTTCTTGATGGATCTTTTCATAGATCTCATGGATATTGAAATACGTCGGATTATTTTTTTTAACCGGCGCGCTAGCAACCGGTGTTGTCGCATTTGCCTTCGGTCGCTGGTTATCAATCCGCAGTGTTGCTTTCTTTACAGACGCTGTCTTGGGTGCAGCTGTGGCCGTACCGCTAGCAGGTTGCGATTCATTTGTCGCACCTTTTGCCAGCCCTATCCACTTGTCGTGGTTTGGCAGAGCAGCCGACTATATTTTTTGAGTTGAATAAAGCGATCCTGATGCAACGGACTTGCCTTTTTCTCTTCCGTCTTTGTCGTTGCTCGAGAAGGCTTTGGACTACCGCTCAATGCCAATCTGGGACGGTTGCCTTCTTGTGGTGGCTCCTTTGTTAGGCCAAGTCCTGCTGGCTTTTTAGAGGCGGTTGGTGCTTCTGGGGTCGTCGTTGGTGATGTTTCGGGAGTCTTGAAGTAGTAACCAAACGTTTGTAACATTTAGAGGGACTACTTCACTATTTCCGTTCTCACCTGTTGTTTAACGTTTAATTTAAGTCGTAATATAGTAGGTGGACGGCCTGTACAGTCAATCGTAAGTAAAATGATATTTAACCTTCACCATCAGCATACTCGAACCGCTCGAATAATCGTCATCGCTATCCGTTGATTTCTTATTTACATTCGATGCTCGTGATTTGTCTTTTCGCAATCGGAAGGTGAGTACGTACTGAGATTCTGAACACAATAGCCTTACCATCTGATTTCTCTTCATTTTTTAGTTTTTTTTCTAGTTCTTTTTTCTGTTTTTCCAGATTTTGAAGTTTTTTGGCTATAGAAACATATATTAGTCATCCCAACATGGTTGTGTAGGTGTGGCAGTACTTTTTGTATTAGGCGCTTTGGCATGTGCTTTTTCCCAGTAACTAATAAATACTTGTTCAAATTCCCTCGCGGCTTCGTACACAGGATGATTCACAGGATTATAAAGGTAGCAGTTGTGAAACATGAGTCGGACATCGGCTTCGAACTCATCTTCTCTGGCATATTGATAATCGTACAATTTCTTCTCAAACGTCGACATATCCATTGGTTGCTTAACAATATCATAGTAGTCTGTTGCACCCCAAGCGACGGGATCTACAGGTCGTTCAAATGGCCAGTTTAAACGTCGGTATTTTGGCTTTTTCATCTCTTTAATAGCGCCTTCACATCGCTTGAACTGGTCATCCGGCATATTTTTAGTTCCGCTACTTAGTGCTTTGAGCGCAGTAAGACTCGACCGTCGTCGTTGTGTCGATTCTGATGTAGCGTCTGGTAACGTTTCTTCGACTGTTTCTGTTGCGGAGTGTTCAACTGGTTCTGCGGTTGCTTCTGCTTCCGCTGGTTCAGTTACTTCTGTTGTAGTGACCGTTGCTTCTGCTGTCGCTGGTAATGGCGGTACTGGGTCAGACACTTGCTGCTGCACGTGTTCCCGTTAGACTTATCCAGATCATTCCCTGCGGTTAACTTACCGCGACTGTAGGCGCTTTTTTCAGCCGTCGAGTAAAGGCTGTTTCCAACTTATTCGCATCAAGGCATACAGGATCACCGGCATTATTGTACAAATGGCAATTGTCGAACATGAGTCGTGCGTCCGCAGCAAATGCGTCAATGGAATCGTACGCATCGTTTTCTAATTTTGCTTTCATCGTGCTTAGATCCATGGGATGTTTGATGATGTCGAAGTAATCAGGTATATTGTAAGCAACAGGATCCACAGGTACTAAAAATGCAGCTGCAGCTCGATGCTTAGTTAAAGCTTTCAGTGTATCTGCGCAGAATTTCCGCTCTTCCTCCGTTAAGTATCGTCGTGGTCGATCTTCCTCGTATGTATCCGATTCCGACACTGGTATAGGACGTTCAGGTGAAAGCGTACCGCATGACTCGCTAAATAAGATAATCATGTTAGTTTCAAATACAATACACCATTCGACTTGTATCAAGCGAATAAAAAAATTTAAGCAAGAAAAAAAAAACAATATGTAAGTGATCTAACCGAAGCATTCTGCTGGCGATCAGCTCCGTTACGTAATCGAGAAAAGGGCTATACTTTCCTGTCGTCATCTTCGGCAAACAGTGAGGCAAACGGTCTTTTCTGTGCGGTCTCTGTCATTAGTCTCTCCTCTCAGTAGGGTATTTTTTCGAGGTATTTGAGTTTTGAAATATCACGTTACACGAATTACGTCACATATAGATCGTTTACGTCACAACAAGTTTAGGTTGGTTGAATGCACACACACAAGTAATAATACTGGTTGCAATGAGCAGGAAAAGGGCTTTGCGGAATTACGCTGCCATAACGGCATCTTCTGCCAATGTACAGCCGGACGTATATGGTTATAAAAGAAGAGCTACACGTCAAGTGATTCAACGCTTGAATGAGGCTCAGGACGATATCTTCGACGATCATGATGTATTACCAATCATTTCAGACACGTTAGCTGCTGCCCAGTACTTGATTGCACAGGTTCCTCGAGGGAAACTGCCCAGAATCTGTTTTCTACATCAAATATATAGTCTTTTACGTGACAACACAACTGTAGACAGAGAACTAGTATGCAAAGGCTAGTGACTTCAATGATAACTCACAGCTGACCATAGCAAGAAGAGGTGAAAGAGGGCAAATTGCATCAGTTTCATGTAATAGGAGCTTTAGAGGATGATATAGCCATTATGAGCACGGAGGATTACATGGCTCTGATAGAAGACGCAAAACGTGAATGCTCAGACAGCGTTTCGTCGGATGTGTTTGGTACTCGTTGTCTCCTTGTTTTCTGAAACTCACAATGCTATGTAAGAACGTTTTAAAAGGCTTGTGAAGGATGAACACCACACGGATACTTCAGTTTCTTGTTCGAATTTACAAACATATGGGTTTACCGACGAGCAAATCACGTATGTCTATGTTTCATTTGGAAATGTCATCTGAACTGAAACACACTAGCGAACTAGTTCGATGTGGCCTCCTATTACCTCATCTGAAATTAGGTTTATATTGGTTTGCTGTTAGGAGGCAAGGTCTTTACATATCGCAGTACACACAAGGACGGGCAGAATTGCTACGGATCTTGAAAAAACGACCGACAAAGGATATGCTTGAAAAGCAGTTGAAGCAAAAGAAGCTCAACAAGACGATATTCAGCCACGAGTTTCTGCTACATGATCTCGTGGGTAGTGGCCGAGCAGAAAGGTTCGTGCTTGTGAGGATGGATAGCATGACTGAACCTGAATATTAGACACAAAACGACCATGGGTGACTTAATTAAATTGACTAAAAAAGGGGAGCAGTAAGGGTAGGAACGTGGAACTTAGTCTCGGAGCGTACGTCTAAATCAATCAAGCTTTCACTCCTATGAAAAAGTGGGGTATTTTATGGGACAAAAAGCATCATCTTTGACTGCAGATCCCTTGTTTTTTCTTGAGATAGTAGCACAACGAGGTAGAAATAGTCCAATGTCTTTTAATGTTAAAAGCTTCAAAATACAAGAAATCATGTTGTGGATCCCATTGCTGCCACCGGGGCTCTTATGGGTGGCCTTGCTCTCTCGCACCCTCATGCTCTCTTGCAGTGCCAGTGTTGTTGTTTCCTCCCCCAAATCGGAACTGGCGTACATAAACTAACCAGCCTACAAGGACGCACAGAATAAGGATCATTAAGCTTTCGATCAATTCATCTTCTTCCGAGAAATTTTCATCCAAATCGTCGTGCTCATATTCATTATTGCCGTAAGCGTCATTTTCGTCGCGTTTTAATTGTCGCAGATGATTGTTGTATGTCTGTCGAAGTTCTTCTTCTGCTCCGATGTCCCATTGTCGTTCACTCTCCTGTCCCTCCAACTCTTTTCGTCGACGTGTCTCTTTCTCGTTTTGCATGTCTTCTCTAGTATCATCATCCCACAAACGCTTTTCGGCTTGCTGACGCCCTACACTACCACCAGTAATCCATTCCCAATAATTCTTGAGAGCAAGCTTCATCAGCGATAGCTTCACTGGAAGGTATGCATCTGGATCAGCACTGAGTGCGTTGTCATAGGAACGCTTTGCAAGGTGGAAATCCTTAGCAACACCAATTCCATTCTCGTACATCCAGCCCAGGTTCCACATAGCTAAGGGAGAGTATTCGATTTCTGCTGCTACACGGTAACACGCAGCTGCCTTTTCGTAGTTCACTGGTGTGCCAATACCTCGGTAGTAGTAATCACCCATCTTCACTCGGGAATCTACATTATTTTGATTGGCTGAACGAGACCAATAGATTAAAGCAGACTCTTCGGCTTCTGGGTTGCGTTTCGAGGGCTTGGCCGTTGGTAATTTTAGAAACTGTTTGTCTGCATCCAATGTCCCATGAGGTTATTGTTCACACAAAATGAAAACGTACGATATACATACCTGTATCAAGTAAATAAGCAACGTTCGCCTGTGCTACCTCATAGCCCCTTTCTGCCGAAAGCATATAGTATAATAACGCATTGTCTATGTTTCCTTTGGTGTACTCTTCGTACGCTGTCTCCACAGTAGGATACAACCAGTCACCGCGTTCGGCAATCGATTTGTAAAACTAGACAACGTTAATCTTTCATCTCAGTTTCCAAACAAACACTTACTGCCACAGCCATGGGGCACGATGCTTTCAGTCCATAACCACCGAGGTTCAACTGCGCGAGATACCAGTATGCGAGAAGGTGTTTTGAATCCGCTGCCATCGTAAACATTTGAATAGCCATCGGTAAAGTGCTCGGATGGTCTACGAATTCAATAGCAAGATTGACTTGTGCATCTGAATTTTCATGGCTTGCTGCTTTGAAATATTCAATGGCTTTTTCACGACTCTACATACACATGTGAGATTATTCGAGGGTTTTTTTTAAAAGAAAAGAAAAGAAAGAAAACATTGCAAGAGTTACTTACTTTCATAACAACAACGCCATCCAAATACATCATACCCAACCCATTGAGTGCGATGGTGTTTCCCAATTCGGCACCAACTTGGAACCAGTGATAAGCTTGGTGGATGTTGGTAGGTACGCCTTCTCCTCTCCAGTACATTCTTCCCAGTATGCCTGCCGCTTGTCCTGCCCATGCTCCTTGTTTACTTTTAATAAATACTTCCGGGATCTTTCCCTTGGGAATTTTCTCAGCAACCTGACGGAAGTAGTAAAAAGCCTTTTTAAAGTCGCGTGAAATGCTACGCGTTCCTTGATAATAGAGTTGTCCTAGTTTGACCTGCCATCGTCTCTTGAACGTTAACATACTTCCATTTTCTATGACGCTACTTGCCTGTGCTTCTGTATCCGACTTTGTTTGAGCAAGGTACTGCAAATACTGCAAAATCTCATCCATGCTGACCGATTTCTCCGAACCTCCTCCATGGCGATAATGTTTATCTGTCATGACGCTAGCACCATAACCATACACGCCACCATCTTCATCGGATAGTCGTACTTTCGGTAATGGCGCGGAACGACCACCTGGCGGACCGGACAAGTAATGGTCGATCACTAGAGACTACAATCAGATACAAACCATGTTTCACGGTGCACAAGCAACCTTTTTCTGCAACACGTCTGTAATAATAGACCGCATCGTCACATTTCTTCTCGGTTCCAATGCCGAGCAAATAGCGGTAACCCAGGGTCATTTCAGCAGCGGTATTACCTCCATGTGCCGCAAATGTATGGTATAAAAGCGCCTTTGCCTGATCTCGTTCTACAACATTGCCTATGCCTGTTGCGTACATGAATCCGATCATCTGCTGGGCTGTTGCATTCCCTTGAGATGCCAATTGCTGATAGTAATCGAACGCAATAGCATAGTCGCGCGGGTTTGTATACCTGGCAAACTATTCCATCACGTTGAGTACGGTGCTTAGGTCATGTGAAGATACTCACAAAATTCATATCAGCCAAGACTAACACCGCATCGTTATTTCCATAATCTGCTGCCTTTTTCAATAAATCTTTTGCCAAATGTAATCGTGGATTTGGTGGATCTGGTGCCTGCTCCGTAGGTTCCCGCCAAAGGTCAGTCAAAGATCTTGTTAGTTTTCCAAGCATAGCACTAGGCTGGCCGCTGGATTCCTTTCCTCGTAATGCATGTTTTGGAGATGCATTCTCAATCATCTCGAGGTACTTCATCGCACTAAGGTAAAGTTGCTCTCCTGTATGCTCCATGGTCAGTGATGACAGCACGCGCGTGTATGCGATGGTTAACCTTGTGCTTTAGCATCGAGGGTTGTATCGAAGTCTTCCAATGATAAACTAGTTGTAAACGGCTACATAGAACGTTACTGGTGTTTAGGATTCCATCTTCTACGTACCTCATGTGCGCCCTGTGTTGCAGGATCAGCAGCAAACGAAGTTACAAAAAAACTTAGTAATATAGCTATGGCGAGGGAGGGCGAGCAGTTCTAGATTAGTCTGCGATGACGCATTCAGCTTGACTTACGCGATAAATAGAGCCATTTATGCTTCCACGAAGGATTTGTGGAGGCGGGCATCGCAGGACGTTTCGAGAAAAGAAAAGGTGTGTGGACAAAATTCACAGGCTGTTGCGCATGAAATCAACCGTTGGACACCAAAAAATTGGTGACACGGTGACATCTACCAGTAACGTGCGCCATAGTAGCCCCTCTCGCTCCTACATTGGAAACTGGCGTTGTTTTCTTCTGGTTCCCGAACATCAGAGCCCCTTCCGTTGTCAAGAGATGCACCAGGGCTTTGATTTAAGGGTCTTTGAAATGTATAATTTATACGTACGACTGAGGATTATCGTTAACTTCCCTCTTTCTTGCAACGAATTGATGATAAGCATCAACCTACTTGGTAAGGCTGCCTTTGCTTGCTCCATCTCTTCCATTATGCACTTTACCCGACATGTGAAGACCCGACGCCATAGCAAATCGCATATTTCGTTTTGATCAGATCCTGTTGCTGCTATGTTACTCTCCACACAGACACACCTTTACTACAACAAGTACCGAAGTTGCAAAAACTCCTTTACATCATTTTTATTACAAATCCTGACGCTCGATCTAGACTTTTGTTAATGATTAGCACAAAATTCTTATTTCCCTGTTATAGTTGCTAAAGGAACTTGTCGTCAGTACAGGATACTGATTTAGAAGGAATTTTAGTTTGATAGTATCTATTTATTCAATAGACATTATTTCACTATTTTAGTTTGCCTTTGTCCTTGTTATTGTGCCTATTTGCCTTCCATCTTCAGGAGGTGCCCTGTCCAATCAAGAAGCGCCACATAGGATATGGACATATAAAACCACATCAAAAATCTTTGGCCAACTGATCCGAATGTGTGGCATGGGGAGTTTGAGCTAATTTTATTCAGACAGACAATGTGTACTGTAAGAGTCCGGGTATTTTTAAAGAAAGTTCCTTTATAAAGATTGCATTCTTTCCATTACAGCCTCATGTTGCCCATCGTCCGTATCTAGATTAATATCAAGAATGGAAAAAGCAAGCTGCAACTAGCGATAAACACCTGGTCACTGGACTTGGACCACGTATTCTATTGACCTGATTTTGATTGATAAATATATGGATATACTGTATAACTATATTTTACCCATTCTTGTCAATAAATTGGCACGAGAGCTTCAATAATACAAGATTTGGTTATATTGTAATATCTTCTTCAGCACGTTGCGAAGTTGACGACAGCAAACTAGCACGTTCCAGCGGCGTCTACTGCTATCGATTATCCCTTCTAAAAAGTATGTTAGGGATATACTTTATGACCAGGTTTATTGGGCGGAGCCACCCTTAGCAACAGCTCCTTCCTATTTTGGTCAACTTACGTTATAAGCTTTCACATTCTATACGATGAAGATATGTTTCGTTTAGCTATATATTTTAATGAAACTATTTTTTTTTTTTGCTCAATTATTGACAAGAAGCGATTGTAATAAGGAGGAGACCAACAGAAAACCATCATGTTAAACGATAGTTCTTGACGTAGATTTACTTAATGCATTTTTTTTGCTGTTTTCATCAATGCATTACTACAATAGCGCTAGCCCCAGAAACTGTTTCGTTGTGTGTATGTCACGTATAAACATTGAGAATGCGCTTATGCTACAAAGGCTTAATAAGATGCCTTTGGTAACACTTTTGCCAAGAAAGGCAGTGATCTGCGTAACCCAAGAATCAATGGAAAAACTGTATCCGAACTTGATGGATATTATGTTTTAATGATACGCAAGTTTCAGTTATAAAAGGAAAACCTGAATGACATCATTCCAAACCATCACGCATTTATGGCATGTTGAAAGATAGCGCTTGTTCTATGGACTAGAAGCATGCGAGAATGTATAACAAAAGCGGCGTGGATTATTTGCCCTGATAAAATGAGCAGAGCAAACATTTCATAGCAAAAAGAAAAAGTCAATTTATCAGTAGTATGAGATTTACTGGTTTTTGCATGTGTTGTTACTCCGTTCTCAGAGCACGTTTATGTTCGCCAACAGAATAGCTTTGCGCTGACTGGGGATAGTTAAAGATAAACGTTGGCTTTGGTAAGAAGGACACCTAAATTGATCACGATGGTTTATTAGCGTAGTGTAAGGCAAAGAACGAATAGAAAGTGTAAACTCTTGAATATTAACGGTTTACCAAAATGTTTGGAACTATATTCTGCTGATTTATCGTGCTTCTTCAGTCCATGCGTGCCGTGCAAGTCAATAAAAACACAGAATTATCCCATTCATGGATAGTATCATGATCGAGCCACAGTTCTGCTTGTCCGTCAGAAGCCTCCAGGCTCCCCAAGTCTGGTTATACAGGCTTCTTTGGTGGGCAGCTTGTTTCATGACATCGATTAGGCATCAATTGCCCTGTTTTTGCGAGTACACAACACAACACGTCATACAGTACCTTGTAAGTCGAAGTAATCAGACCGGAAATGTTTATATAACCGCGTGATTCCGGTATAGTACATCAACCTCTCGATTACGAAGTTAGAAAGCTACGAGTTTACATACTGGACTCAGTAAAAATAATTTTGTACGACAACAATAATTATCATTGATTAATATCATCTTGCAGAAGGTACACGAACCTTCGAAGAAAATATATACAAGGCATCTCTAAAGAAAAGCATTTGAAGAAACAAGGTACGACAACTTTGGACGCTAACATTGGTTTGCAGCTATCTAACCGCAGGACACAATAGATCGTAAACAATATACTCGAAGTATCCTTCATTGCATACTTTGCCGTCATTGGTAGACAAGCATTAATGAATTGCAACAGTTCATAACACATAAGTAAGCCGAATATTTCCAGAGAGGATGGGTGGGTTTTCCAATCATACATCGGACGAACATTCCCGGGTTTTTCTGTCCTCGATCGCACCCACGAGCGGCGGGATCCTCTTCGGGATAAGTAAAAGTGGCCAGCTATATCCTTCCATTTGCTAACCATGAATGTATTTTATGCTACTTGGATGAATTTTGCGTCCACAGAAGAGGCAGGTTAATGTAAGTAGAATATATTTCCCGCAAAACTGATTTCTTAATGACTCATATTTATTTTATCGTTAGCGCAAACTTGACCCCTTTCCTGGACGCAAACGTTATCTTAAAGTAGCGTAAAATCTCATTCAGTAAGCAGTAAAATGAATATCTCCAGGTTATAGCATATGAAATAGGTGCTCTGTATATTCTGACAACAATCACAGACATAAACTGCCGTTCGTTGTACGTTCTCAACAGATATATTCCCGGTCCAACTTTGGGCGTACAAGCGCATTTTTTTCTGGGATAGTTTTAATTGGATAGTAGATGAATTTTCTTTTTACGTAATTTGCAGAAATTAAGCTTTTTTTTCTCTTGCATTATGCTTGCTGCTAGACACTAAGGTTTGTGGCACGTTGGTAAAATACGTGGTAGGCTAACTTGATATAGGTTTGGGTACACCTTTTTTGACACAATCAAATTGATTATCTTTTCTCCATGAATGCAGTTAAGGCAAATAGGAGAGGAGAAGCGCGCCAAACTATTGTTTTATGTTATTTCCCTGCATCACGTAGATAGACGATAGAAATATTCTAAAAAAAAAGCCAGTATTTTTCATTACTTTAAAGCTGTTATAGCAAAGGGAACATTACGAGTTTAACGTTTTCCCTGATTACTACATTAGTCATCTCAACAAAAACACTAAAAATCATGGAATGAAAGGAAAAGGGGTTCTCGACAGAGGGAGTCTATTTTTGGGGAGCTTATATGTCTTGTATTAGTTTAAAACACTGTGCAAGACATACATTAATGATATGTTGTAAGTATTGAATTCTGTAAAAGTAATTTGGATTTGCTGGGTGCACTTTTTTTTCTTGATGTTAGTATTGTAAGAATAACAATGGAAAAAAGAAAAGTCTCTATGAGAAACTTGCAATCAACGTGTCGGTATTCTAAAAGAAATGCAAGGCTAAGGGGTATGGATTCCGAAAACCGCATCAGCAATACAACGTCACTATCCTGCGATCTCTCCTTTTCTTTCTTTCTTTCTTTCTCTCACTTTTTCTTTTTTTGCTTTTTTTTTTTTGTAATGTGATATTCCTGTCACTGTAATTTGATATGGACCCTGAAGACGTGTTAAAAGTAAGAAATGTGATGTACAGTATGCATGCATCGAATGGCGTAATATGATTTAAGCAAAGTCCAAACGTTTCATTAGAGCTGAAGGGTATGGTGTAAGCTCCAAATAAAATAAGATGGAAGGAAATCTTTCCCCTTGGAAATTAGGGACCAAGGTTGAAAGGGGATACTGAGGAGGAGAACAGACAATGCAGCTTTCACGTTCTAATCTTACGAAATTTTTTGATATATAAAACTTGCATTGTCCACCTTGATGTGCCGTTTTCTTTTGTCAATCTTTTCTCACTCATTATGCATTTGAAGGCATTATTTGCTATTAGTGCGACATTGCTTGCCCTCACTACCGCAGTTAGTGTCCAGGATGAAGTATATAAGGGTACGGTTGGTGCAGCAAATGACGCTACTCCAGCTGTTGCCAGCGGTGGAGTTGGGTATAAAGAAAAGCCAGCAAACCTGATACGGAGGTTCCCTGAGGATGACAATAAGGCAGATACCAAAGTGGTCGTACCTGAAAAGGAACCTGTGGATGCTCGCACTTTGAAACGCGCATTTCTTATGAAGATCTTGAAGACGAAGAGATCCCTTGATCCTCAAGCTATGGTGTTTGGCACTGAAATGGGATATAATGGCTTGAATTCAAACATTCAAAACTACGGAAACCGCAGACTCCAGGCGCTTAATCGTGTACTAAAGTCTCATCACCAGGCTTCGGGAGGTGGTTATCCACCACATGTTTCACATTCAAAGGAAGAATCCAAAGCACACAGTGAGCCTACCCAAACAGACACATCCCCATCAAGTGGACAACCAGATTCAGCTGCACAACCAGATCAACCTGCTCAAGTGAATCAGCCAATTCAAGATACTCAAACTGGTGAACCCGAAGTGCCTACTGCGCCAGAACAGGCTACTGAACAGGAGCCAGATGCTTCTACTGAGGTTCCTGCAAAAACATACGAGAATCCTCAAGACTTTGATATACCTGCAGGAGATCAGCCACTCGTCGGCCCAGACGGGCAAAATCTCGATGAATCACCCGACATCGAATAAGTAATGCGTACTGTTTGACGCTGGAACGCCATTTATGTACACCACTGATAGTATCGTGTAACGTGCAACTGTCCACCAGGATATACCCATCTTTCTATCTTTACTTTCACCGATAAAGTCAGATTTGTTATTAGTTATCCCTACTAATTATAACTCTGCCACGATATAAACTTTTTGAGAAATTTCTGAAAATGGCAGTTAATTTTTCCTAGAGAAAATATTATTTTCCCTCTCATCTTGCTTGAACATTATATAATTTGAAGTACCCCACTATAACATTAATGGAATGACATCGTATAGAAGCTGAATGAGTGTTAAGAAAGCTGTAGATGAATTCGAGCAATTGTTTGGAATAACCATGCAACAATTAGGACATGTAAGAAATTAGTGTTATAATAAGGTACGGGCAGGCCGAGAGGCTAATACAATACAGTGTCTTTCCTATGTATTTTGTTTTCTACTCAAAATAATTTTAGCGAGAAAATAAATGACCTATTCGACCATCATCTCGCCCTCGGATGCTGTTTACTTTTCCAAAACCATGCTGGCCGCCAGCTTGTCAAATAACATATTGCTTAGTCCACTATTTGAACAACCACAAGGGCATAGAGAAACAACATATCACCATACCAGGCAAAAAAAAAAAAAAAAAAAAAAACTCAACCATTTAAAAGGAAGACCGTTCCTTTTTTTTCGGCTCTGTTTCATAAAAACATCCCTGGTACGTACTGGGATTGACTTTAAACGTAGGATCACTCATGTCTATTGATGTATTGTTTAGACCCACGGTCGTAAAACAACAAAAATGGCTTTATGCCATTCGAATCTTTCGCTCGCCTCACGGTCAATGATGCAGAGCGAGGCCTCCACGATTTCGTGTATATACCCTTCAGGAGTAAGACAGACAATAATTAAGTACAAGGGGTATAAACTATAAATGAATTTTTATGCCACTCTGAATAAATTTTGTGTCCACTGAGGGAACAAGTTACAGTAAGTTTTACGGTTTAACTGATGGCACATATTAATTTCTTCCTTAGCGCAAACTTAGCAGTTCATGGACGCAAAATTTGATCAAAACTTTATTTAACTCTTGATAGTGGTCGTAAGCCCGTCGCTAACTAGGCACATCCGCTCTAGCCCGGTCTAGGAGGAAAGGGGTGGAAAAAAAAAACCTTTAACATACAGGGAAGAAAGGCGAAGGTGGATGGAGTAGGATCTATAGGAAGAGGGCAACGCAAAATTTGTTTAGTAAACAGTATGAAGATGAGGATTAATTGAGAGCAGCCACAAAAACCTTTGAAGAAAATTCAGGGGCTTTGTCAGGGATGAGCAGAAAACTTTGATACTCTTGGCGCTGACTACCATGTGCCAGCGACATTCCAATTTGGAAATCTACAATATCAAGATATCACGCTGTACCGTACGGAAAATTAGACTCTAAGAGGGGCAAACTTTGTAGTTGGTAAAGTTCCAGAAGAAGGTTTGTTCGTGGCTCCCAAGATGTATTATCATTGTAAATACAACCTCATCTTAGTGGAAATTCCATTAGGATTAATGTGTGGTAGATAAATGAACGCATACGTATAGGGGTCTGTAGCAGTTTCTACTGAACATAAAAGATACTTCGAAAATAAAAGGCATAGTCTAGTGATAATAGCAAACTTGATCGAAATAGTTAGTGAAAGAAGCAGGCATAGGCACGAGGGAATGCAAGTTCAGTTGATTAGAGCAAGCTGCAGATACTTAAGTCTATTGAACTGCCCAGAGTGTGGCGCAAAGGAAGCCCTACTTACTGGAGGACTGATAGTAGGATACCTACGGGATATCAATTTAAGTTGAACAGCTCGTTGAAACAAAACCAATGTATCATCGTACCACCTCTGGATGGCAGAGTCTCATCCATGAAATGGGATCAACCCAAATCAACCGGTCGGTGAGGTCCGATAATATGGCCTACCCCTTTCAACAGACCTTAATGTCCGATGCAAAAAGAAAGGCTTCAGTCATCCTTCTAGAACGTACGGAAAGTATTTGCCGCTCATTGACTTCCGAAGAAGAGATCGAACTTTAGAGAAGTATAAGGAAAAATGCTTATTGTATAATTTTTCGCTTTGATGCATAGGATAAATTTGCTCTTCTGAACATATAATTTGCTTCCATTAAATAATGACATATGCGTTGGGTATAAGATGTGTAATGGTCTTAAAGGAGTCCTCCTTTCCATACTGTTCCATATTTCTGTCTTTGGCTCTGTTCCACAAATATATCCCAGTATGCACTTCAATTGACACTATGTACAAGATAATTCATATCCCATGTTTATATTTTAGCCTACAAGTCTTTTAACCTTCGCTGAGTGACTAAGTGAAATGATGCTGTTCATTCTGCATGCACGGCCGTTACTCATCCTCATATCCTTCAACTCTTCGCTAGGTACAGCATCATCCATGTCCTCTATAGTGCGTTATTGCGAAAAGTTGACTTTCTTGCCGTTCTTTACCGTATCCACCGGTACAAGGTGCGGCGCCCGTCAGTAGTTTATAGACAATTGTAACAATAACGGGAGATGTTATTACAATATCAAGTTGTCAGACTTAAATTATAAAACGCTTCCCCTAGTATACGTCGCTATCTGCAGTAGCGTTTCTTTAATGCAACACTTCTGATTATGCTTGAGTTGGCTGTAAAATGCAAACGAAAGCGTTCTTCGCGCAACTGAGAGAATATGCAGTTAGGGGTTCTCTGTAAAAAAGACACTTAATTTTAGCTAATCAGTTTACGTTCTGATGTTTTCCTAATGGATCGTTGACGTTGCAATCGTCTTTTTGCAGTAATTTTCATGAAATACAAGAATCCCAGGTGCAGAATTTCATCTCAAGTCAACACACGAAACGTTGCGTTCAGGAATACTGTTTATTGAATCAATTTTTACGCTTCCCTCACTTTCCCTCTCTTCCCCAAGTGCCCCTCATCGAACAGATCTTTCTAGCCTTCTTTTCTCTGCCCTACCACTATAGCTCCCACTCCTTCTGCCTTTACCTTTTTCCCTTTACGCTAAAGGGTTTTCTCCACTCCTTTTCTCCGAGACCGGGCTAGAGCGGACATGCTTAGTTAGCAACGCGCTCACGGTCATTATCAAAAGTTAAATAAAATTATCAAAAGTTAAATAAAGTTTTGATCCAATTTTTACGGTAGTCTAAACAAATTTTGGGTCCGTCAAGTGCTAAGTTTGCGCTAAGGAAGAAATTAATATGCGCCATCAGTTAAACCATAAAACTTACTTGAACTTGGTCCCTTAGCGGACACAAAATTTACTCAGGGTAGCGTAAAAATTCATTCATGGTTAATATCTCTTGTACTTGAATGCTGTCTTACTTACCCCCGAAGGGCATGCTTATCCATCGATGGGGGCCTCGCCTGCATCTTGACGGTGGGGCAGGCAGGAGATTAGATGGTGTGTAGCCATTCTTGGGCTATCGACCGAATTGGCCTAAACAATATATGTTTATAGTCAATCCCAGTACGTACCGGGGATGTCTTTTAAAAAAACCACAGAGCCGAAGGAAAAAGAAAAAGAACAGTCTTCCTTTTTAAATGGTTGATTTTTTTTTTTTTTTGGCTGGAACGTCACCTTGTCTAGAAACACAATGGACCAAATCCATGTTCCAGGCCCACTCTGATACGACGCTAAAAAAGTACTACTTCTCTATGCACAAAGGCAATTCGCTAGCACAAAACAACCTTTCATCCAACGCAGAGTGACCTGCAAAATACTGTATTCACAGTAATGATGGCAAGTCAGGCTAATGCGGATGTGTCTGAGCGGAGCAACCAACTGTAAGAAAAACCAGTCTCGAGCAAGACAACTCCGCTTCCTCACAGCCCGATGACCAAGCGCAGGTGTTGCAACCCTTTTTCACCTTTTTTCATCTTTTACGAGGCCTGTGCCTGGAACCATTCAAACTGGATCTGCACAAGTCATTATCAACCTCGTCTGTTAATAACAGCGAGCAATCCAGCGTGCTGTCTACTCCGTCAGCCACGACAAGCACCAGCCGAAGTAGACTTAAACGACCAGTTTTGCCTCCCATGAGTCGTTCTGATGCTCGGTCACCTTTGCCGCCTATGTCTCGACCTGTGCCTCAAATGAGTCTGAGGGATCGTATGGGCGCACCTTTTCAAATGAAGCTGACACCGCAGGAAACACCATTTGCTAACTTTTCGAGATATGTGTAAGTTTTGGCTTCAAAGCTAAATGCATATATTTCCTAGGTTTAACGTCGAAATAGGGATCCATCTGGAAAGCTGAATTTTGCAGGAAAAGCTATTATCCATGCCGACGGAGTTGATTTTAGCAATGGTAGCAGTTTTACAATCAAAATGGCAGACTTGAACCTTCAAGAGGAACTTGGCAAAGGCCAATATGGAACTGTTCAAAAGGTAAGGATAGCATGGAATGAATGAATAATGTAGATTTAACCTCGTAAAAATAGGTTCATCATCAAGTAACTGGTGTAGTTATGGCCATGAAGGTATGTCTTACTGGTACATAGCATGTTTTTAAGCTTTTTTCCCTAGGAAATTCGATTGGCATTGGATGAGACGAAATTCCACCAAATCTTGATGGAGCTAGATGTTCTTCATAAGAGTACCAGCAAGTACATTGTGGAATTCTATGGTGCATTTTTCATTGAATCATGCGTTTATTATTGCATGGAGTATATGGATGCTGGATCACTTGATAAGCTTTATGGAGATGGTGTCCCTGAAGATGTTTTAGCCAAGATTGCGATCTCGGTATGAGGAAAGAAACGGGGTCATTGCTCTGCTAAAAACTTGAACTGCAGATGGTCCATGGTCTGAAATTTTTAAAAGACGAGCTTAATATCATCCATCGTGGTAAGTTTTGATATATATATTTAAAAAAAAAGCAATCATCTGATGAATTCAATAGATGTAAAACCTACCAACGTGTTGGCGAATTTGGCTGGTCAAGTCAAACTCTGCGATTTTGGTGTATCTGGACAACTTAACAAATCATTGGCAAAAACAAATATTGGCTGTCAAAGCTATATGGCTGTAAGTACATGATTCCAGGGAAAAAAAAAAGACTGAAACGTTATGTCATAGCCGGAGAGAATTAATGCCAACAACGCTTATACCGTATCATCTGATGTTTGGTCTCTTGGATTGTCTTTGATTGAGATGGCAGGCGGAAAATATCCGTACGTATATAATAATATGTTTGCTCAATTACAAGCAATTGTGCACGATGAGCCTCCAGTATTACCGGACCATTTCTCTGCAGAAGCCAAGGATTTCATTGCTGCATGGTAGGTGGATAGGTCATGAAAATTTAGTAGACTGACATCTATATGTAGTTTACGAAAAGAAGCTAGCAAGCGACCTACTTATGCACAATTACTGGAGCATCCATTTATCAAAATGTATGAAGATGTCGATGTAGATATGGCAAAATGGGCAAAAGAAGCAGTAATAGCAAGAGTAGCCAAGGAAGAAGCTGCAAAGCAAGCACCAAAGGAGTAACAGATCAAGCATGAGTCAATAGACCGCACTTTTTTTTTTTTTACCTTTCTGAATATCTGTTCTGCATCCTATCTTTTCTTTATTTCCTATTTTCCCCTCTTCCCCTTTTTTCTTTTATAATGTATCCAGATGATTGTTGATAGGGTTTACAACAAACGAAAAGAAAAAGAAAACAAAACAAACAGTGATATGTTTTGATGCATAAAAGTAAAAAGTAGGCTTAGGTTTTGGCACAAACAACGCAGCTCTTGAAGTTACACAAGAATGCTTTAACCAAACAGCAAAACTTTTTTTTTCTTTTTACTTCCTTTTTACCTTACCAACATGACCAGTCCTGAATTTAGTAGCCCTTTGCGAAAGTATAAGCTTGTCTTTTTAGGTGAACAAAGTGGTAAGTAAATGAACTGACATGCTCAACTGGAATGACACCACCTCTAAGTTGGCAAGACTTCTCTTATCACACGCTTTATGTATGATACTTTCGACAACACATACCAAGTAAACATCCATATTATCTTATTTTATTTTATAAACCATATATCGCTGAATAGGCAACTATTGGTATCGACTTTTTATCCAAAACCATGTACCTGGAAGACAAGACAGTGCGTTTACAACTTTGGGATACCGCTGGTCAAGTAATGAAACCCCGGAACTGTGAACAAAAAGAAAGAACTTATTCCATGACATTTAGGAACGATTCCGAAGTCTTATTCCTAGTTATATTCGGTAAATACTCTGGTTTTGGTAAAGTAATCTAAAATTGGTGGATAGCGATTCTTCTGTTGCTGTAGTCGTTTACGATATTTCGAGTACGTTATAGACTTGATGCCTTCCAGCTCATTCATCGTTGACAATTTAGATCGAGAATCATTTTTAAGCACATCCAAATGGATTGATGATGTTCGTGCAGAACGAGGCAATGAAGCCATTGTGGTATTGGTTGGCAACAAGACAGATCTGAACGAAAAACGGTAACTGCTCTGACTTTTCTTTCCATTAATCTAATCTATCTCGTCTATCACTTCAGTGAGGTGACAATAGAAGAAGGTGAAAAAAAAGCCAAAGAATTGCAGGTGATGTTTATCGAGACTAGCGCCAAAGGAGGGCATAACGTATGTGCTTCTATGTTTATTCTTTAAAATGGCTAATTTTGAGAAAAGGTCAAGACGCTTTTCCGAAGAATAGCCCAGGCATTGCCTGGAATTAACAGTAATCCTAATGATCCAAAGGATGCAAGTAAGTATTCTAGTTAAAGAAGAAAAGAAAGCAATGTTGTATAGGTGCTTACGTATTGAACAGTGCAAAAGGTCAACCTTGCAAACTCTGGTACGGAAGCCAGCGGTTGTGCATGTTAACAAAAAAAAAAAAAGAAGGCTTCTTGTTTTTTTTTTTCGTACTTTCTGTGGCCATTATTTTCTTCTCGTCTTTATGAAATCTAATGTTGTTGTACGTACTGTTTATTGAATGATATTTTACGCTACTCTAAGATAAATTTTGCGTCAGGAAAGGGCCCAAGTTTGCGCTAAACATAAAATAAATATGCGTCATTAACAAATCAGTTTTACGGGAACTATATTTTGCTTACATTAACCTGCCCCTTCCGTGGGCGCAAAATTCACCCGAGTAGCATAAAAATACATTCATGGTTAGTAAATGGAAGAGTGTGGTTGACAACTTTTACTTACCCCCGAGGGGTATCCCGCCGCTCGTGCGGGCGGCCGCACCGCACCAAATCCATGATGGGTGCGGCCGAGGACAGAAGATATCCGGGATGTGACCCGGCATTGAGATTGAAAAACCCACCCACCCTCTTTTTGATGAATATTCGGCTTGCATACGTCTGATGGACTGTGTAAAAAAAAAAAAAAAAGAATCGAAGTTAGGAGCCACAACGGCATTCTATCAATGTTTCGTTGCGCTACCGCTTTGCTGGAATTTCGCTTGTGTCTGAAACCACCTGATGTTTCAGATTGTCTTGGACGTTCTGGAAGAGGTATCCTTGCCCTTCGCTTTCAGAGACGAGTGCTCGCTGCGATTTGCTGACATTTGTGTCCACCGATGACAGCAAAGCGGACAGTATGGAGCGTTTCAAGTACGCTGTCTAGATATATTGTGCTCTGCAGTTATATGGCTGCATAATAATAACGAAACTCAGTGTTGTCGTACCTTATTTCTTCAAATGATTCTCTTCAAAAATGCCTTGTGCGTATATTTTCTTCAAAGCTTGTGTAGTTTCTGAAAAGACAATGTTAATGGATGATAATTATTGTGGTTGTAGAAAATTACCGTTACTTGGTTTAGCATGTAATTTTGTAACTTTTTGACTTCATAGTCGAGAGGTAGATATACTATATCGGAATCATGCCGTCAGATAAACCTTTCCATCTCTGCGAAGTTTGACTTACAGGTAATTTTGTCATACATCTGACTGACAAAGGTATCAGTAGATCAGATAGCGGAAGGAGCTGCAGTAAACAATAAAGAGAAAGGAAAAGACGAAAGGGGACAACACCGGTCTTATCAATGGGGTACGCGTCAAGGTATGACGTGCTCTACTGGGTACCCACAGAAATAGGGCTCGGTTGACGTCCTGAAACAAGTTGCCCTAAAAAGAACAGCTTAAATCAGAATTGGGTAGACAGCAAACATCTGTTCGTACTCAATGCTTTTAATGCAAAATATATTTGGAGACAACGCAAAAATGATATTAATCGTTCCGCAAAGCATTTTAGTCAACTGCGCAAAAGACATTTATGATTGCCGCCAACAAATAGGAAAAACACAGTAGAATCAAATAAACATATATATATATTTAGGTGTTATGTCTGTTGCCCTTGCAAAACGAGTTCTTGTAGCACTTACAAGTCAGACTTCATGTACGAACTCTAGTAGCTGCATGTACAAGTGGCCTGCTGCACACAGTCATGATGAATGTCATTGGTACACCCTTCGTGATAAGGAAAAAAAAAACTTTATAAAAAACCAAAAAAAAAAAAAAAAAAAGGAAGGAAAACGACAAAACAGAGTGTATGGGTGAGTGGTGTGCTTGCATGTGTTGTGTTGTTGTGGTATGGTAGTATTGTTATCGAGTTATGTTGTGTTTATATTTGGTTTTGGGTATATGTCAGGTGGAAAAAGAAATTGGTATAGATGAGTGAAATTTATGCCCTTTTGGATTCACAACTCAGTCCGAAGCCAGAGTCATTTTTAGGAACTTCTAAGAAAAAGGTTGTCAGTCAACTGCAATGTACCCAGGAATTATTGCTTACCTGGGGTAGTGGAGGAGGGTCTGCTACCGACGCTGATCATCCGGCTTGATGGGTTAGCCATGAATGACGTCTGCGCGGTGCATGGCTTAAACTTTGTCTGGTTCTCCGCCTCGGATGGATGGAAAAAACTCCAATGGTCCAAAGCATCATGGTGTACTGATTGTGCCAGTTGCCAAAGATATTTGTTCCATTTGCCCATCCAATGCAACTCGGACTTCAGCCCTTCAATGTTTTGCGCCTGCTGGTTGATAAATTTCTTGGCCTCGTGCAACTCGGAGAGAAGTTTTCCGAGTTCGGCTTCGCGCTGTCGGCACTGCTTTCGTAATTGCTCGCGTAACTCTTGTATGACATGCGTAACATAAGATCGGTATGTCTCGAACTGGGTCTGGAGTTGACACGATACTTTCTGGTTACGTTCGAGATACAATTCTTTCCGTTGGATGGTTTGAAGGTACTGTGCGCTTTCGTGTTGACTAGCAGATACACGATTTGTAAGAGAATCAACCTCTTGAACATACTGCTGCAACTGGTGGTTTAACTGTGTTGTATCTTCTTCCATTTTAGCCCGCTCTGCAACACAGGTCATCATTTCTTGCCGATGTCTCACTTCCATTTGTTGCATCTCCTCGCTGAGTTCTTTCTTTCGCATGAGCAGGTCCGCTACTTGTTTCTCCATTAATCTGTTTGCTTCCACCTTTTCTCGGAGCTCGGCTTGCGTTGCCGACAGTTCGGTTGCTGTCGTCTGCAGCTCCAATTGGACTGCGCCGACCGCTTCCTGGCCTTGTTCTCGGATACGCCTTGCTTCCTCCTGGCCTTGTTCTTGAATACGCTTTACTTCCTCCTGGCCTTGTTCTTGAATAAGTATCGCTTCCTCCTGACTGGCTTCCAGCTGGGTGGTTAGATCGGCGATTTTAGTTGCCTGATGATCTACTTGTGCACGCAACTCGGCAATCAACCGATCTTTTCCTGATACGATCGTCTCATGCTCCTGTTTATCATGGGCAATTTGTTCCCGGGCCAGTATCGTGTCGGCCTTTGCACTTTCGAGCTCTTGTTCCATCTGCTCCAACTTTCTTGTAAGCTGCATCACTTTGGGTGATTTATCCACTGTTTTCTCATGTCGAGAAACCTAACAAAAAATTATTCCTTAGTTTGATCACATGGTGTGAGAAAGATAAAAAGCATGACTTACTGTTTTTTGTAAAGTTGCATTCTTTTGCCGCATATCTGCTAGCTCTTGCTCTTTCACCATCATAGAGCTTTGTAGAGTTGTTTTCTCAGTCGTTGCGGTTTGTACACTTGTTTCCAGTTTTCGTACTTTGGCTTGTAGGGCTTCAATTTCTTTCTGCATGGTTGACCGTTGTTTTTTAAAGTTATTAACCATTTCTGTCATCTGTCTTCTTGCACGATTATCGTCTGTTTTAATACTACTCGCTGTTGAAACTGTGGATAAACTTGTAGTAGAATTATCGGCACCAGATGCGTAATAAAAATCACTCGATGTATAACTATCTATACATTCGCTATTAGTGTAAGGTGGTCTGATAAAAATATAGTAATATTGACCTGATCCATCTGGTCTGAATCTATTCGTTTGGTTCAGGAAGCCAAAGCGTTTATGTTTTCCTATATCTTCTGAAGGTACATCATATTCACCGGGACCGGGAATATAATCCTTAGTAACTAAAAAAAGAAAAAACGACCAGCTCAACATCTTCCAATCGCATCGCTCAATTGTAGGTTACCGTCTTGAAAACGTTCAGATTTCGCAAACATGATGTTCAGCAAAGAAGAGTGGAAGAGAGGAAAAGAAAGAGCGGGTTGAGAATAAGGAGGAGGAAGGTGAATAAAAGGAGAGAAAGAAGAGTAAAAAAAAATAAGAAGAAAAAAGAAACCCCTTCTTAGCTAAGAAACACCCACAAAAAAAAGGGCAGAGGCAAGTTGGGCGCTTTCTTCGGTCATACAGCCTATTTCCTTTTTTCGGTTTTTATTGGGACGGGTCCAGGGCAAATTCTATCGACAAATGCTTCTTCCATATTTACAAAAGTTTTTGAACCTGTTCTATGGCGAAAGGAGCTATGTCATCATTTAGTATTAGTTTATCAGCAGGGTTATCTCCCTTTACTACACTTACCAGCACGAAGTGCCAAAACAACCACCAAAAAGTTGGATACAGTAGCTTTTGTACGTTGTCTCAAGAAAGCCTTTTGTTCCGGAGTAAGCTTTGGTTGCTATATTTACTATTAGAACTTCTCATTCAAAACGCTACACATCCTCATTTTACTTGTGGCATAAACATCGTTGCTAATGTGAGGGTGGGGTACTCTTCCGCTCTTTCACCCTCGAAATTTTTCGTTTATTTTTCGTCTGTGACGGTTAGTTCTGCCTCTGAAACGAACACCCTGTCCCTCACTGAACGGGAAAATCCCCTTTCACAAACCCCCGCTAGTCTCGGAAGCTTGAAAATGATGAACGTACGAATCGTTAACTTTAAAATGTTGACGAATTTAAAAAGGAGAAAAATGAGGACTTGTTTGTGTTTTTATTATCGATGGCTGATTGATTTGTATAGCACGAAACGCTTTGTTGCCTTACACAGCTTTCCTAAATACGCTGGAACGCCGTATGCAATCGTTGCATGGTGCCTCGAAAACCCTGCATATTGGCAAAAAAAAAAAAGGACTCCATCTTTCTTTGTTTGATGGCTACGCTTGCTGTTGTGTAGGGGACTTGGACACCCTGTTGGCAGTATTCGTGTTCAGGTATACTGGTTCCTTGCACCTCAGAAAAAATGACGTTAAATTATTAAATGTCAATTGTATATGCAAGAATATGTATAGGAAAATGAAATTTAATTGCAATTGATGCAAGAAATAGACATAGTACGCATCATTTTCGGAAAAAAATGTCTAGTTTTGACGTTTACATGTATAATTTGTACTGTAAATTCATGAAGTGGGTACCTTACTTTTGGAGAAGGCTACTCAGAAAGGAAACACTGAATACATAAGCTCTGGAAACAATACTAGTCTAATTGTAGTATCTACGATTCAAACACTTACCCAATTTTAACTACGCCGAAAAGTAGTACTTATTTGTTAGGCAAAGCTGCATCGTGGTAGTTATTAAATGGATGAAAGCATGTGGAACCCACGACCTAAAGTTACGGCTGTATCTCAACTTTGTTTCAATGACACCAATTGACAGATGACTTTGGGAATACCATAGAACGTGGGTTCAAAAAAAAAAACTTCTATTTTCATCCTACTTCGTCCTTACAGCCAGGCCCCGTTATCATCGTCTCCGTTAAAGATATAACCTCATTACAGTTTGTTGGAAATTTCGTCATGATTTATGCGGTAGCCACTACCAGTGCAAGACCCTGCTTATATTGTAGCTATAAAAAGTTGACAACCTATGATATAACAATAACGGGGTTTGGCTGTAAATACTCTCCTGAATTTGATAGTGCACTATGATTCTCATCGTGAGAGGATGCACCAACAGCGGAGTTCTCTCCAGCTGATCGGGCACGGTTTTCTCTTTCCCACAAAAAAATACGCAGCTATTGGAATGGAGAAGCCATGTGTGAAATTTACATGGGAGTCCGCGTTAAAATCACGCTTCATTAGATCAAGAAATCAATACATATCCGTTCTGTCAGCTGAGACGTTATCAGTATGTCACGAGAACTCCTCACATTGAGTTACTCAGATTCGATCAGTTTAGCGAACTCCTCAAATATCACACTATGCCATATTGGTACCGACAATGCGAAAGATCTGCTAGGGCTCTTTTCCTGCTTTGGGGAGATCGGGTCCCTTCAGGAAGGAGATGTGGCTGTGTGTAAGCATGACCAACGAAGCAGCACTGAACTCATAGGCATCCAGGCCGGTGGGATTTATTCAAAATTATCCTGATGCAAATTTAGAGTTGTAAATAAGGTTGGTACCGAGCTAATTGCATTCGATCAAAGAAGAATGACTTTTCAATGCTCTATTCAACAAATATTACGCAGAATTAATTATAGTACAAGTGATGGGTGAAACAGAAAAAGGAGTTGGTGTCTACAGTCGATAGATGAAGGTCTGATCTTGTACGTCCGTCAAATCGTCTTCAACGTCGGTTTCTTTGGTGGAAGACACTGCTAGTCTTCGTCGATTCTCGACTGCCATTCTCCACCGAGCAAGAAGCAAAAGGAGAATACCCAGCACGTTGGCGATGATATAGATGACAAAGCTTGGAACATAATGGGGGTAGAACTTAGAATCCATGATGTACGGTCCGACAAAGTTGCCAACGGTGTAGGCAATCATCATCATACTGTTGTAAAAGATCTTCTTGGTGTATCCAGACACATTATTCGAGATGGACGCAAGCATCAATACGTAGGTAGGGAAAGCTGTCAGCGAAAAGTACAGGCCAAACAGCTTGACTTTTGGCACGGGAATGACAATCATTAAGATTGTACCAATGGTACCGAGGACCATCGATCCGCAGGCCACATACAAGGTTTGGTTGGTTTTGTTCACAATAAAAACAGCCAGAAGCATGAAGATAATATCAAGAGCACCGTTGGGAATGTTAAGCAAGATACTTTGAAGTGGCTATTTTGGAAATGAGCTTTCTCCAACTGCGATCAGCTTCTTTCACTTACCGTGAATCCAAAGGATGACGTAATTTGAGAACTGTAGATTGTCATACCGCCATTACGGAAGCAAAAGAGTATACTGGCGAAGCAGAAAGCGTACAAACGGATCTCCTTCAAAGCTTCGATAATGTGCTCTTTCTTGATCTTGGTGGTTCTGGTGACTGCATTATCACGCATGCGAAGTTCCACCAACTCTTTTTCTGCAGGCGTCTTAATCAAATGCTTGGACTTGGGGTCGCCGAGGAGGAAAAAGAATGCAAACAAACCAACACCGCAGGTAGCTGCACCAAGAATAATCATAATCCTATGTATGGACTACAATAAGCCAAAATGTATAAAACTTAGTCTCATTGATATTTACCATCTCCATCTGGCCAGACCGTGATCATTTTCCATGAGTCCGATACCATAGGAAATAAGACCGCCAAACATGGTACCAAATCCATTACAGAGCCAAATGTAGCCTAGACGAGCAGCTTGTTCCTTTCGGCGATAAAACGTGGCTACTAATAGTGACAGTGCGGGATAAATACCGGCCTCGAAGAAACCAAGCAGAAATCTCAGTGCAGTGATCTGCGAGAAATTGTGCACAAAACCGGAACACAATAGGACTATGCCCCATATAAAAACGATGAGGCCAATGTACCTTCCAAGTTCGACACGCTGCAGAAGATAACCATTGGGAATCTACGTGTGCCAACTTTAGCAGCTGAACGCGTCATTTCTTTGAATTTTCGTCCTTACCTGATAAAGAAGATAGCCTAAGTAGAAAATGGAAGCAGCGACGTTGAACTGGTCTTTGGAGATACCCAAGTCCTCTTTGAACGTAAGGACATTGGCATAATTGATTGTCGTCTTATCCATAAACTGAACATGCGAATATTAGTTATCGAATGTTTCGAGAGTATTATGTAACGTACCTGCAAAAAGTCAATGATGCAGACAATGGGCAATATCATCAGGTCAGTCTTTCGCACAAACGCTCGCTCTTCAGGGGTATACGTATGCTCCGTCTTCTCGCTGTGGGCACTCTCATAATTCAATCCTTTCTCTTCTTCAGCAGTGTATGAGGGAGGGCTTGCTTGCTTCTCCGAGGATTTCTCTGACATCTCGATGGTTGTAAAAGCAGATGAAAGGTAGAGAAAAACAGAAGAACAAGAAGAGGAAAATAAACGTTTTGATTTCTGGCTCGAAAGAAAATTTTTTTGGCGCGTAATCAGCATTTTAATTCGTAGCACTTCGGACATGATGTATAGAACCATAATTTTCTATCGTGCGAAAAAGAAGTTACACACAAACCATGGTTACACCTGGTCCGTGTGTGCTACTATGTGAAACTACAAGCGCTCGGAGTTTTTTGCTAATATGCAAGGTGAACCTGGACTCTTGTTTCTGTCAATAGTATCACCTTTTTTTTTTTTCGTGGTTTAGAGGCATTTAGAAAAATGGTATTTTGCCATTCGTCACGTTATCCATTGTTGATAGGCAAATAAATGCCGCTTATTTCCAGCAATAACTTATTTAGGTTATAGAAACTCTGCATAAATTATTACGACGCTTAGTCACTCGCTGGTGGTCACTCAGAGGTTATCCGCAGTTCGATCGCAGGATGCACATGACTGTTATGAACCATGGCGTGATCCTATCATTTTACCTTTGTAGCCGGTCCTCGGAAACTTTACAAGCAATACCAAAAGAGTTAAAAAGGAACTAGAACAATATGGCGTTGTAATCTAAAAATAATTTTATTTTGCTTGGTACATCTTCCTGTCGTAAAAGAAAGGGTCCACCGCGTTCGAACACGAGACAACGGTTTCGGGGATAAAAATAAACGTGATGTGCCGAAGATAGTTAGTCTTAGTAGATCTTAAGCACTTGGTCTGCCGACTGGACACAGTGGAACAACATGGTTCGTTGCCAGCGTTGGAACTGCTGCCAGTCTGAGTTAAAAAGTGAACCCTTGTACAGATCAACATTAAACTACTAGTGAACGGTAAGTTTTTTATTTGTAAAGCATAACATCAAACAATAGCATAGTGTACAGTAATAGAAATGGTAATGGGTTTCTTCTTAATAGCTTATTCTAAAGACGATATATAAAATTGGAATCTTGAGCATCTGTCAAATCATCTTCCACATCGGTCATCATCCCGGAAGCCCGGGCCAATCGACGTCGGTTTACTAAGGCCATTCGCCACCGTGCGACGAGAAGCAGAAGGCAACCAAGCACATTTGCACAGATGTAAATGACAAAGCTTTGAACATAGTGTGGGGCAAAACGCTCATCCATAATAAACGGACCAACAAAGTTCCCGATCGTATAGGATATCATCATCATACTGTTGTAAAAAATCTTTTTGGTATATCCAGATACGTTGTTCGAAATAGAAGCAAGCATCAGCACATAGGTAGGAAAGGCAGACACAGCAAGGTACTGGCCGATGAGCTTGAGTCTTTGCACGGGTATGACCACCATCAACAATGTACCAACCGTACCGAGACACATGGACCCGCATGCTACATACAAAGTTTGGTTGGTCTTATTGACTAGGTAGACAGCCACTAAGATGGAGGTAATGTCTAAAGTACCGATTGGGACCATTAAAAGTATGCTTTGAAGGCTCTGGAGCTCAAGTTAAACACAGATTCATGCAAAACAGCAATTCGTACCGAATATCCAAACGAGCGGGTAATCTGTGAATTATAAATTGTCACACCGCCATTTCGAAGGCAGAAGAGCAAACTTGCAGAGCATAGCGCCCATAAGCGCGTCTCTTTCAATGCTTCTACGACCTGGCTTGTTTTAATGCTTGAGGTTCTGACGACGGCATTGTCACGTGTGCGCTCCTCAACCAGGATTTCTTGTTCAGCATTTAGTTGCAAATGTCTGGATTTTGGATTGTCTATCAGAAAAAAGAAGGCAATCAATCCAACAAAGCAGGTAACACCACCAAGGATAAACATGATCCTATAGATGTAACCATCAGCAAAAAACCCCGCCGGTGCTTCGTTTTAGTTCCGTTTACCATCTCCACCGTGCAACACCAAGGTCGTTATTCATCTGTCCGATCCCGTACGTGATTAGACCACCAACAATGCTAGCAATACCGTTGCAAACCCAGACACAGCCCAAACGTGCAGCTTGCTCCTTTCGGCGGTAAAATGTGCAAACCAGTAACGTCAGCGCCGGATAGATACCAGCTTCAAATAATCCCAGGAGAAACCGCAGCGCCGTCATTTGGGAAAACGTGGTTACAAACCCACCACATAATAATACAGTTCCCCAGGCAAAAACAATGAAACCAATGTACCGAGCTATGGGAAAACGCTGAAGCAAGAAATTGTTTGGCAGCTATCAGAAAAAATTAGACGGTTACACCCTTTTCTTCATTTATCCTGTACCTGAAAGACAAGGTACCCCAGATAAAATATTGAACCTAGGATGTTAAATTCACCGGGTTTGAGATCCAGATCTTCTTTGAAGTTAAGCACAGCAGCGTAGTTAATCGCTGTTTTGTCCAAAAACTATAAACTGTAAATCTTTCTACATGGCGATCAAGACATCAAACAAACCTGCATAAAGTTTATAGTACAAATAATTGGCAGAATCATCAGATCAATTTTTCGAACAAATGCACGTTCCTCTGGTGTTTTGACAAAACCATCTTCGCAATAGCTGGGGATACATTCAAGCTCACTTCCCGCGTTTCTATGCATAGACGGTTTCTCAAACGACGTCAATGCTATTGCAGACGTTCTTGAAATCCGAGACACCATTTAATCTAAGGAAGCGAAAGAGGAAAGGTAGCTTCTTTTCATGGAATTTAGTCTAACCTATGGCTCAATCATCAAAAAACGAAAAAGTACATCCGTACAACTGTGGGTCAGGACCTTTGACTGGCTACAAAACCCGTAAGTAGACTTCAATGGTTGTACATGTACCTGGTCCGTGGACCACTTAGGACTGATTTGTGTAACAGATACGAAAACGCGCTCTATCATTGGTAAGGTCCCCGGTAATGGGGTGTCAATTGTTATGTCCGGATTTTAAGAAACATGAATCGAGAACGGAAGAAATAGTATTAAATATGATCAGTGGACTATAGAAAACCAATCCGTCTCGGATAATCGTGGGATAGAACGATCTGTTCATGATAGCTCAAGGACCGTTTAACGGTTATCATAAACAAGGTTATAGTTTTGTCAATCAAAATTGAGACAACGAGAATGAAACTCAAATTAGAAGTTAGTCCCCGAGACCCATTAGAACAGTTTCAATCTAGACTACATTTAGCTATATTGCTATTATTCTTAAGCACGTTTTCACCGCTTCCTGTAGTACGCCGTGGAACATCATGTATGTCTTCCAGTATAGGAAACAGGATGGATCTGAGTTGAAGCTCTACGCTGTCTTCCATAGAATCACAAATGCTAAGGGACTGAAAATGTCAATGCTAGATATACACCTCCAATCAATACCCAAAAGGGTCGACTGACTGTAAAAATTACGATTAACAAAAAAAGTACGGAGAAATTTTTTTTGGCCCCCTGACACCTAGATAGCCAAATAGAGATCCATCCTCGGAGGACTATCAAAAATGTTCTCGATGTCGGTTGTCGTATCGGAAGGCTGTGCCGATCTACGTCCAATCTCCGCGACCATTTAGCATCGTGTGATTAGCAAGTGGCTGAGGGTGCATCGCTTGGAAACGAGATAGCAACGTCTAACTGCGCGAGATAACAACAATAGCAGATGTGAATAATTATACTAGGGTTAAAGACAGAAAGCATACTGCTAACGTATTTTATGCTTTGTAGTGTAGTGTAACAGAGTACACTAAAACCAAATGAATACAAGAAAGCAAAAATGGTAACATGAATAACAGTTTTGCCATTTTACTACTTAAGGCTATTAAGACATTGGTAAACAATAAGGATGGAGGTGTGTGCACAAGTATATATTCTTCACTTGGTCTTAGCAACGTGTACTGGTGGCTGTTTTCCCTCGATGTACATTTTAGGTAACGCCATCAGAATTAGCTAAGCTCTAAGACTTATTTGGGGGACATCAGTATTCCCCCCGTCCTCCTTACCCTTAGTAAAATCCATATATATATATATATATTGTTTTTAACGTTTCTATGGGGAAGTTTACATATTGAAGCTACAGAAGTCACACTTAGAGATAATAATTGCCTGCTAGCAAAGCGTGTGATGATCTATCTAATCTTGGCGAATATTAGCATTGATACGCCCATGATAAATATGGGAAAGGGAACGCAGGATCTTGATTCCATCAGTGTGTGGGAAATCGATTGTGTTTTATCCAAATAGGAAATTTGGGACTACCAGTACGTAATGGATTGGGAAAAAAAGCTATCGAACAGGATGCTATTTATCTTTGAAGGAAGAAACAGCACTATCCGGTTAAAGCAACGTGAACCCCAAAATATCAAGTGTACTATCCGAACTAAGTTGTCTGATAACCTTTCCCTGAAGTACACAAGTCTATATGCTAAATAGTTAATATATTTTC
This sequence comes from Saksenaea oblongispora B3353, assembly GCA_000697495.1. Classification (NCBI taxonomy): domain Eukaryota; kingdom Fungi; phylum Mucoromycota; class Mucoromycetes; order Mucorales; family Saksenaeaceae; genus Saksenaea; species Saksenaea oblongispora. Next base: position 54,040 of record JNEV01001274.1, read on the forward strand.
ACTGAGAGGAACTTTTATCATAACACCAAACAATCAGTTAGCGGCAGTAGCATAGCAAAAGTGTTTCCAGTTATTTTTTCCATGAAAGGGAGAACACGAAGGTAAAGTTGAAATTCACACGTAACTTGGGAACGGGATATTTCAAAAAAAAAAAAAAAAAAAAAAAAAAAAAAAAAAAGAAAAGAAAAGAAAGGAAAAGAAAAAAGCATACTTGCATCACATCGTACTGATTACACGTTCAAGGCCACTATAACTTATGTATCCGCGACGTATCCTTTTAAAGAGAACAAGACCACCTCGGGCATCATTATCAATATATATCTCACTAGCTTTCCTAGGTAATGTTCTGATAATGTTATCTACGCGAGAGAACAACTATGAAAAACATGTATATTGGTATTATTTTTAAAGCAATTTAAATGACTTAAGCGCACAGTAATAACTGTAATTTTTGGTTATTTGTTAATACAGATATAAGATGCAGTATTTCCTATCAAAGGAATTAAAGACGGTAGATGAAGTTTGGATCTTGAGCATCCGTCAGGTTATCTTCTACTTTGGTAGGTGTAGTGGAAGTCTGAGCTAGCCGCCGCTGGTTCACCAAATTCATTTGTCGTCGTGCAATAAGAAGAAGGATACCACCCAGGACATTTGCACACATATAGATTACCAAACTTGCTACGAAGTTAGGACCAAATTCAGGTGCCATAACGAAAGGTCCAATGAAGTTTCCCACCGTATAGAAAATAACCATCATGCCATTGTAGAAAATCTTCTTGGTGTAGCCAGATACATTGTTGGAAATTGATGCCAGTAGTAGTACGTAAGCTGAAACAGCCGCCCATCCGAGATACTGCCCAATTAATTTGTACTTTGGATTCGGCACCACAACAATCAAAAGCGTACCAACATTCCCGATACACAGCATCAAACATGCAATGTACAGTGTCTGGTTGTATCTGTTGGCAAGGTAGACGCTAAGGATAATAAAAAGTACATCAAGCACGCCATTAGGGATAGATAGTAGCACACTTTGAAGACGCTGTTCTTAAAGTTAGACAGAGAAGGATAGCTAATAGGTTTCCTTACTGTGAACCCAAAAGAATGTGTAATTTGGGCGCTGTAAAAGTCCAGTCCACCACTAAGACAAAATAGTAGGGTAGCAAAACAGTATGCCCATAGCCGTACTTCTTTTACAGCCTCAATGATATGATCTTTTTTTATCGTGATCGTCCTTACAACGGCATTGTCGCATGTTCGCTCCTCTATCAGCATCTCTTGTTCAGCGTTTAGTCGTAGATGTTTTGACTTGGGGTTATCGATGAGGAAAAAAAATGCAAAAATGCCAACAAGGCATGTTACACCTCCAAGAATAAACATAATCCTAATAATGAGAAGTTAATTAATTTCAGTCTTTGTACTAGATTGTATACCATCGCCATCGTGCTATACCGTGATCATCCATACGGCCTATACCATAGCTAATGAGACCACCGACAGCCATGGCGATCCCATTGCAAATCCATACACAGCCCAATCGAGCTGCTTGCTCTCTACGCCGGTAAAATGTAGATACCAAGAGGATTAATGAAGGGTATATGCCAGCTTCAAAGAGGCCAAGTAAAAATCGTAGCGCTGTTATTTGGGGAAAATTTTGCGAAAATCCCGAACAGAATAAGACTGTGCCCCACAAGAAAACAATAGATCCAATATGCCGCCCTATTGGGACTCGCTGCAGCAAGTAATTATTGGGGATCTACAATCTATCTTTTAGATTTGGTTTGAATTATTGGTTGAGTACCTGAAAAATAAGATAGCCAAGATAAAATATAGAAGCCAAAATATTGAACTGGTTACCGACAAGATGCAGATCTTCTGCGAAAGTAAACATTGCAGCATAGTTTATGGTTGTCTTATCAATAAACTGAAATAGAGATAGGTTATTTTATGCTGAGTTAAGTACAATGCAAACCTGCATGAAATTGATAGTGCAGATGATAGGTAATATCATCATATCAAGTTTTTGTACTAGTGCACGTTCGTCGGCAGGCAACACATGGCTATTCTTACAATTGTACTCGCCCGAGGATTCGAGTACAATTTCTTCAGACCCGTACGTGGGAGGCACCGTGCTTTTTTCATTGCTGGCCATTGAACCGCAGAACACCTGAAAACAAGGATGATCGAACGCAGAAAATTTTTTTCTATTTTGAATAATTTATAGATTTTGGCGTTTAGGTTTCACCAGGGTAGGGGATATATATATATGTGTGTGTGTGTGTGTGTATACGACACTGTTTTCAGGGACCTTTCAGCATGGTTGCACATAGTTTGGATACTATAAAGCAAAGCGTGTTGCTGCTTGATCATGGTCATAGAAAAGCATTCGCAAGCGTGTTGTCTTCTATACCGTATTTTCCATAGATATAGTAATTATTAGATATACACAAGTGACATAATTCTGCAATGGGTCTCATCTACTTTGTTCTAAGAATTTTATTTTAAGGACGGTATAACTTTTCACACCCAACTTCGAAATCCAGGATTTAACTGTGTCGGAGATGAAATCAGAATTTCTGACTACAGTCGTGAAAATAGGCGATCGCCAATCATCTTTCTAGACTTCGTTTCCATTCGGTATCATTCGGTTCTTACAAAGAGCTTTTGAAAGACTTTTAAAATGAAAATAATTCAAAGAGAACGCAGTGGATAGGTACGGACATAAACATAAGTAGGATTTGTTCGACGAAACCTGCCCCAATGACGTTCTGGTAAATTTTGCACCCTGATATCATCCTTCTTCATGTGACAGAAAATGTAGTGATTTTTTTTTGGAGGCGGCGGCAGCGGCGGCGTTGACATTCTTATTCCAGATTGTGCAATGTTTCACAGCGTGGACAGCAAGTCCAGGTCGGCGAATTATAAACGTGGTCGCGGTTCCAACTCACGCTTTAGAAATCCTGTCAGAATCTGCTGCAACTTCAACAGATGTATTGAGCATTGGCAAATTAACATGTAATATTACGTTTTGATTCGCAAGGAATGTAAAGTTTGTGACTTTGATGTCGCATGTCTTATCATAGGGAGGTCCCGTGAGTCTTCAGCAGAATTTCGCAAGCAATTTTTATTATAGCGTTGCTACAAATTGAATGTGTTTACTCATTTTAATAGGCTGTATTTCGAGTGTTACGTATATAATGTTTGTTCAAGCTTTCCATCGAGGTACGGAGAGCTATTTCAATAACGCTAATGAAAATTGCCAAATAGATTATGTGCTATTACGTTCAAAATAAAAGCTCTTGGACACCTTTCCATTGATTTATATTGTGTATAGTTATGTTAGTAGTAGCAGGAATATGATACTAAACTTTTCAATATTTATATTGTCTAAATCAGGACGTGTTGCTATGTCAATGATGCTGATCAAGAAGTAGAAAGAAAATTTTACTCCACTGACACAAACTGCCGTCAAGGACGAGCTTATAGCCACACGTCTTACGGTTAAACGCAAATAGTTTGCCACAACTTCTATGGATATCACTGTCTCCACATCCCTTCTTGTGCGAGAAAGGTTGAAATGCTACGCATGTCCCCTGATCAAGCTTGACGTCCAACCAACGGCCTTTCCTTTATTCCGCTGGAGCTTCTTTAACACGTTATACTATCCGATCATGTAATCTTTTCCTTCTAAATTTGGAGCTTTACTATTTTCTCGGTTTTAATACTCCCTTGGTCTGCACTAATGGCTGTCAAGTAAAACTACTAAATTCAATGTTTGTACCACTAAAAGTGTCTTGTGTGATTGACAAAAATCTTGAACTGCTTTAGAATATCTATATTGTTATAACTTCACTTCTCGAGTGCGAATTCTGGAAAGTGGATGATAAATCAAAATGTTGAGTTTTTTTTATGAGTACGTGGTAGTATAATTAAGTATGTAAATGTTCTATATGCAAGCCATTACACGATTATCATAGGTGATAAAATGGAGATAAAACAAAAAATGTGAAATATTGGTGTCGATATCTCTACAGCCTGTAAATAAAGTTGGGGTCCTGGGCATCTGTCAGGTCATCCTCAACGTTAGTCACCGTTCCTGAGGGATTCGCCAGCCGTCTCCTGTTGACCACTGCCATTCGCCATCGTGCAATTAAAATAAGGATAGAGCCTACAGCCATGCAACAGACAAAGATCACCATACTTGGGACGTAATGAGGGGCATATTGAGGAGCCATCACAAAAGGACCAGTGAAGTTTCCGAGCGTGTAGAATACCATCATCAAACCATTGTAAAAGATCTTTTTGGTGTAACCAGACACGTTGTTGGAAATGGAAGCCATCATAAGCACGTAACTGGAAACGGACGCCAAACCAATATACTGTCCTAGTAACTTGACTTTGGCTTCCGGTATCACTACCATTAGCAACGTTCCAAGAGATCCAAGAGCCATCATTGCGCTTGCTACGTATAGAGTCTGATTAAGCTTGCTTGATACGTACACACTCGTAAGGATAAACGTGATGTCTAGCGCACCAACCGGAATCATCAGAAGAATACTTTGAAGTTTCTACTTGGTAGATTAGTCATATACCAGTGTTTAATCTTGCACGTACCGAAAAGCCGAACGAATGAGTGATTTGTGTGTTATAGTTTGTCATACCACCATTACGAATGCAGAATAGGAAACCTGCAATACAAAAGGCCCAGAGACGGACCTCTGTCAAGGCTTCAATGATGTGTTCCTTTTTGATCGTATGCGTTCTGATGACAGCGTTGTCGATTGTACGACTCTCCACAACAGCTTTTTGGGCGGCATTTAAACGGAGATGTTTTGACCTAGGGTCGTCAATCAAGAAAAAGAAGGCAACAAGTCCGACAAAGCATGTAACGGCACCTAGGATAAACATCATCCTTTTTCAAAATTAAATAAATATGCTAAATATTGTGTCTCGAACTTACCATCTCCAACGTGCTAGACCGTGATCATCCATGAGACCGATGCCATATGAAATGAGACCTCCCACAGCGACAGCAAATCCATTACAGAGCCAAACATAACCTAAGCGAGCAGCTTGTTCTTTGCGACGGTAAAATGTTGATACAAGCAATGACACGGAAGGATAAATTCCAGCTTCAAAAAGTCCCAGCAAAAACCTCAGAGCCGTCATCTCGGAGAAGTTGTGTACGAAACCACCGCATAGTAGAACAGCTCCCCACACGAAAACAATGAAGCCAATGTATCTTCCTATAGGAATACGTTGCAGGAAATAGTTGTTGGGGAGCTAAAGTTTTGGTTTTTTAATTACACCTTCTTTTGATTGTAAAGCCGTTACCTGGAAGACGAGATAGCCTAGATAGAATATGGAACCAATAATGTTGTACTGGTTACCATAAAGTCCCAGATCCTCTTTGAAATTAAACATAGCTGCATAGTTGATTGTCGTTTTGTCAAGAAACTACTACTGGTGAGGTCCCGACCTAACAATCGAGGATATATCATACCTGCATAAAGTTGATCGTGCAAACAATTGGTAAGATCATTAAATCAATCCTTCGGACGAATGAGCGCTCTACATCGGGGTCGATGTAATTCTGTTCATCGTGTACACCTAAATCTTCTGGCAACTTTTCTTCATCCTGGTACATGTATTTCTCCGGATTTTTATCAGAAATTGTAGGCGTCATTTCTTTGCAACTTTTGTTCGACGTAAAGAAAGGATTAAAAGAAATATAAAGACTTTTCACACTAAGTTAGTTTTTTCTTCTTAATTCTGATTTAAGCTTCTAGTTTGATACGTAATCAGCATTACCTGTTTCATTGTGAAACCGTAGTATATGGCCCGTGTACCATCGCCTAGGATGTCACTCAGTCACAACACTTGGCGGACATAGAAAAAGCCGAATGATTCGGTTTTTTTTCTAAAAGAAGAGGCCAATACGCACGATTCCGACATCACTACTGTTACACCTTTATGCTATTACTTCGGGACGATTTTGAGCAAACTCATCGACGTTTTAAGGAATTAAAAATTATGTAAACCTAAACTGACGCCGTATCAACTACAGACGTAGCTCCTGTTCACAAAGAAATATATATTTAAGGTTTGTGATAGCTTAATATTTCAACGGTCTTAAGATAATGTTGTTAGTGGTACGTTAAATGATTTATGCATTGTCGATGGCTAAAAAGCCGCTATAAGACGCCTGTGTTGCAGAACACGAGGTGTGGAATACAATTTCCGTTAGGTTGGGATATCTTTTGTAGTATATTTATGGAATTATCTTGTTCCGCCTGTTGTACAGAGACGACAGTATACCTCTATAGGGACAACAGTGCTCTATCCAAGTCTAGTAGATGAACATATGAAGGCATGCTTTATAATGTTTCAAGTAACAATATAACAGATTTACTGCTACAAGTCAATAAATAATGCTAAGTGAAAATTAAAAAATATGTGTGTACGTATTATAAACGGTAAATAAAGTTTGGATCTTGAACATCTGTCAGGTCATCTTCGACAACAGTCAACGTATTAGGAATACGTGCCAACCGTCGTCTATTAACTAAGGCCATCCTCCATCGTGCAATCAGCAAGCAGATAGCTGCCAGTAGCATGGCACAGACATATATCACCAAGCTTGGCACATAATGAGGTGCAAAGCGATGCGCCATTATAAAGGGTCCGGCAAAGTTCCCAACTGTGTAGAATATCATCATCATTCCGTTATAGAAAATTTTCTTTGTGTAACCAGACACGTTATTTGCGATGGAAGTCAACATCAGCACGTAACTGGAAACAGATGCCAGGCCGAGATACTGACCAATCAGCTTGTATTTGGGCTCCGGTATTAGCACCATCAACAGCGTACCCATAGACCCAGTGAACATCATGGCGCTTGCAACATACAGAGTTTGTCTGAATCGGTTGGCTGCATACACGCTTAGCAAAATGAACGTAATGTCAACAGCTCCTATTGGAACCATCAACAGTACACTTTGAAGTCTCTAAATACTGCATTAAATAAAATTCCGCAAGAAAATAAAGCTTTCCTACCGTGTATCCGAACGAATGAGTAAGCTGTGCATTGTAAATTGTCATACCTCCATTGCGGAGACAAAAAAGAAGGCTTGTAAGGCAGAAAGCCCACAGACGCGTCTCTTTCAGCGCTTCAACGATATGCGTCCGTTTGATAATGGTTGTTCTTACTACGGCATTGTCACGTGTCCGATCCTCAACCATTATTCCTTGTTCAGCGTTCAGTTGAAGATGCTTTGACCTTGGATCATCAATTAAAAAGAAGAATGCAAATGCACCAATAAAGCAAGTAACACCACCCAGGATAAACATAAGCCTAATTAAGCTGATAAGTTAACCAAAAAAAAAAAAAGGCTGCCGACTAGTTATTATTGGATCACTTCCATACCATCGCCATCTTGCCAAACCAAGATCATTCATACGCCCAATGCCGTATGCAATCAGGCCACCGATAGCTACAGCTGATCCATTGCATAGCCATACACAGCCTAAACGGAATGCTTGTTCTGATCGACGATAGAAGGTGGCAACTAAGAGTGTCAAGGCGGGGTAAATGCCTGCTTCGAAAAGCCCCAGCAAAAAACGTAGTGCGGCCATCTGAGAAAAGTCATTCGCGAAGCCAGAGCAAAAGAGTACCGCACCCCATACGAAGACAATTGAGCCGATATATCTTCCTACTGGTATACGTTGCAGAAAATAGTTGTTTGGGAACTACACGTACTTATTCGCATTTAGGTACTTGTTTTTTTTTTCTTCTCTTTTTTTTCTCCTCCTTATTTCTGTACCTGAAAAACTAGATAACCCAAGTAAAATATTGATCCTAAGAAGTTAAACTGGTCGTCTACTAAATGTAGATCTTCCTTGAAGTTGAACAAGGCGGCATAATTGATTGTTGTTTTATCGAGAAACTACCACAAATAAGAATTAAAACAAATCGCCCTTTTTCAGCTACCTGAACAAAATTGATAGTGCAGATGATTGGCAAAATCAGTAAATCAATTTTCCTCACAAACGCGCGCTCCTCCGAAGATACAATTGGCTCGTCTTCACCATATTGCTGTAGGTATTCGAAATCACTTTCATCGACTCCAAGCACAGACCGCTTTCGGAAGTTTGATAATGGGAGCGCAGGATTTCTTGAAAACTGAGACATCGCGTGGCAGCGGAGAGCAAAAGGGAACAAAAAACAAAACCATCTTCTTGGTTATCCATGTTTGATTTAGATTGGGCTTTTTGTTAATCATGCGCCAACAGTAGTACTTTTTCGCGGTTAGCATAAGTAGTGTTTCCCTGATTTAAAATATTAAGTTGTACATAGTTGGTGTATCAATGTACGAATTGTTTTGAGTTTCGGGACTTGTGTCCGGATAAGAAAAGGCAACCTTTTGCCAAGCCTCATACGCTTATTTTCTGCTGCAGAATAAGTTTTATATCCATTTCGAGCTTGACAAGTGTTTACAACTTCATTTATATATAGTTAACAAGGCGAGACTTGCAGATATATAAATAGAAATGGTAGGCAAAGCAAGGTGGCTAAGAGGAATTTAAATAAGTATCATTTGCTACTCTTTTTGCCAAAAAATTTGTTTTAAATGATTATTTGTTATAGTTCATCTATTTTGTTGTGTGATGTTATATTGCGACAATAAAAATGAACGATAAAGTGCTTCTGCAAGGGATCTTCGGATAGCATGAGAAAACATGGAAAGCTTAAAAATAATAAAGCACGATGTACAGCCAACATGAAAAAGTGGCACGATGGCCCTAGTTATGGCCGCCACAGTAACCCAAAAGAAGATACTGGGTAATTTGAAACTTTGGGCACGCCCACTAACTCCCTGAGTTTCTTCTTCCTAATACTGAAACGTAACCTATCATACGCTGAAGTGGCTTTCTACAGAACGCTATGCCTAGTTGTCATCCTGGACGGCTTACCAAAAAATTAAGGCATCCAGAGATCGAAGTGGCTTGCGCAAAGCTCAGATATCAATCCCATGGAGCATCTGGAGCATGCTCTATAAGGGCGTATTTTAGACAAAGAACACCATATTTGCAACAGAGATCCGTTGATGATACAGCATTTCTCCATGAAGAATGACTGAAAGTCATGTTTGAACATTTGGAAACGCTCGTAACGACATGCGTCAAAGAATATAAGCCAAAATACTAGCTAAAGGAAGCCCTACAAGATACTAGCTGGTCGATTGCTCAGAAGATTTGCGGATAAAGAACTGACCTCGCCATCGGAATGATAGCAAATAAATGCGACATCCGGATACTAAAATGTGGCATCGTCAAGTTCGGTAAAGACTTATAAATTGCATTAGGACATAATTATTGAGTTTGGTGTTAAAGATATAGAAGTGGAATTTATACAGGCTGTACTAGCTTGAACTATGACGTGCTAACTGCAGAAATAGATACCGAATCCATTGTTTTTAAGACAGATCTTCAGTTTGAACATACCGCAATCGCCCTCTTCGTGGGGCTAAAAGATGTAGACTCGAAAGTCTGTATATCCTAATTTATCCTAAATGCTATCTTATGATGATATGAGAGGAATATAGTCGCTGCATTGCTAGCGTTTAGATTGGATGCTGGTCAGGAAGCCCTTGATCTGTCGAATTTCGCAGATCACGCCCTCATGAGCCGACGCCATACTAGCCTTTATCTCCAGTCCTACCTCTGCTGTTGAATACCTGTTGTCGTTGTGGATCCTATATCCAGCGTTCCCGACAAATTATCTATTACCCACTACTAAACATTGCAAAAGAGCACCGTTGCTTTCTGAAAACGGACATGTTTGGCTTTATCCTCTCCACCTCATCACAACTTAACGGTAGTGCCATTCTGAAGATACTATCCGTTTAAACCAGACTACCTCAATCCACCATTTCACTGGTCAGAGACACCGCAACTATTTTGTGCAATCTACTTCAAGAGTTTAACAAACTGAAACTTTCATCTCCAACGCATGCGAAAAAAAATATCTATCAAGTGGCATTAAAACTGCGACAGACAAACTTGGCAAATGCACAATGTGCCATTGGAGTGGCTAGACTCGGTCAACTACGGGAAAGACCCAGGTTGCTTGTACAACAATCTCTTGTATCACTTGCGAGTAGGACAAAATGATGGACATGGAGCCACTGTTTTACAGTCGTTAGGGAAGCAAACCAAGATCCCTGTCTAGTCTGCATAAAGTACCAGCATTCCATGCCATGATATTGCTACACATAAACCCCTTCCAAATGGTAATGTAGTATTGCATGAAAAATTACAGTATTAATTAGGCACAGAAACGATAGGTAATAGCTACACTAATTATCCAAAGCAATATTGAAGATTTGAGTATATGTGCGTAAAAGAAGATGGATGACATACACTACGTATGTACGCCTAATTTTTAAATGAATTGTATATTTATTACTAAGTAACAGACTCAAATTTGCGCTAATATCATTAACTAGCTCTACTTTTCTTTCGTACACCATTAGACATTAAACCTAAGCTTGCTAAATATGCAGCATAAAAGGATATATCAAGAGATATAGCAAGGTTGTTCGCATGTTTATGTTAGTAGCTTTACAAGTTAATATAAATTATCTTTAAAAGTGCTACAAAGCGCACGACTGTGTGCCGCAAAGGAATGGGATGATAAATAACTTTCTTTGCAGAACCTAGCCAATTTTGCTCCTCTAAACAAGTAGTTATCGCAGACCTTCTACTTTGTCCTACATGTAAATGGCTGTGCTTGCGGTCCAGATTGTCTACCATCGCATCTTTTAAACCTTGCACTTCAACTAGTGGAAAGTAAACCACCGCTATGTCCCTATGTAATCATCAATGTGTAGATCGAAGTTCATCGGAAGAATCGGTGCGCATATCAAAAAATAAACTTCGTAAAGTCAATAGATGATTTAAATCATAACATCAGCTTTTACTTTTGTTATGATCACTTTGCACTTACTGTTTTGGGCAAAATAAAGTCAGGATACAAGAAATATATTGTAGAACGATATGTAATACCCATTAAAAAAGTGCTTTCGCGAAATTTTATTAATTAGGTGGCAGAATTTCAGGGATAGGAAGTACAACGGGAGGACAAGAATATATACTCTCCGCCAAACTTAAGTGATGTACAACGGAGGTAGATTAGCCGTATTATGAACCAATGAATTCAGCGAGTATTCAGAATGCTCCAAGTGATCTGAGAAGAATAGGAGAAAGAAGTCGTCTACGCTTCCTTAGCGGCCGTTTAAAATATCCAGAATCAGGAATGCGATTTCAAATGATGTAGCAAAAGTATCGAAAGTTTTCTTTGAGTAAGAGAACAAAATAAGCTGTTCTGAAACAAACATAACTGAATACACCCACCTCCACAATGCCTTAATGCGATATCTACTATGTGGGAGACACCAGAGCTGCATTAGTGGTGAGTGGCGTGAGTTGACGGCAGCTATCCGCATAGTAAACGATCTAGAGCGTACCAGACCCGGTGGAATTGAAGCAATTCAACGTATGATGAACTTTTCCAGAAGATTAAATTTTAGTACATATGGACGACGCCCTACTTTGGAAAATCAGGGTGCGCTTACGGCCGTGGTGGTTGAGCGATAGCATGCAGGCTAAAAGATGAACATAGAACATTAATGGTTCTAAATGCCATTTCAATCAAGATACCAGCAGTGAATGTAAAAGAAACCAGAACCGACGGATTTAAAGCGGTCCTGTGATTTGTTTTAAACAAGTCTATCTTCGAGGCCTAAAATCCATGATCTCTTATCGATAGGATACAAGTGAATACTCTTGCATGTGCTCGGATGAAGTATCTGCATCATAGTTCTTTAGTTTTAGAGCATACAAATAACAACTAACGGAGCAATCTACAAAACGAAATATGTGTTGTATAAAACGAAAATCAAAGAGACACGAGAATAAACGAGACTCTGAATAATTGTTTATTGATCTTTTCTTTATACTATTTAAACGTTTTCATAGTGCTTGCGGGTAATGGCGCAATAGAAGAGTTTGTAGATACACTACGACGTAGAAAGTCTGTGGACACTAGTGCAAACTCCGCAGATCCAATTTTCTATCAATATTACACTACGACGTAGAAAGTCTGTGGACACCAGTGCAAACTCCGCGACTTTCAAATCACACCTCAGACTCTTTTGTAGTTTTTTTTTCTCTTTTCCTCATAAAGCTATTCTTATGTCGCTCACAGATATTTCCAATACCACACACAAGCATAACAGCGAAATCTCGGAGGCAGAACGCCTCATGATTTATGGGATGAGACAGGCAGGATTGTCATATGGTGCCATTGCTAAAGCCAGAGGACTTGGACGATCGACTGTGCATTGTATTATAAAACGCATTAGTGAGACTGGCTCCTCCGCGTCTAAACCAAGAGAAGGAAGGCCAAAGAAGATTACCGAACGATCATGTCGAGCCATAGAACACAACATCCGTCGCAATCCGCGTGTACCCCTGAAGGTTCATCACGCGACATTCTCCGAAACATGCCTGAAAGTTTCATTGAGTACATTTAGCAAAACTGTGCATGAACTGGGATTTTCTTCGCGTCGTCCTATTCGTAGACCAAAGTTGACAGAAGCTCACAGGAACAAAAGACTGAAATGGGCAGCGGAACATGTGAATTGGACTCATGAGCAGTGGCAGAAGGTGATCTGGAGCGATGAGTCTAGATTCCGTGTCATTGGTAATGATGGTTGTGTCCACGTTCTGCGTAAGGATGGCGAAGGTCTTATGGAACAACATATCACGCAAACTACAAAGTTTGGCGGCGGTTCAGTGATGGTATGGGGCTGCTTCACTGCAAACGGAGTTGGTCCGCTTCAAGTCGTAGAGGGCAGGATGAATGGACAGGCGTACATCAAGATTTTGAAGAAAAATCTGATCC
>JNEV01001275.1:0-65646 GCA_000697495.1 Saksenaea oblongispora B3353
AAACCAGCACAGTTGGAAGCTGCGCTCATGGAAGAATGGCACGCCATCCCTGCAAGCGTCTGTGAAAGCTTGGTAGCTTCCTTGCCAAAAAGGTGTCAAGCCGTCATTGACGCCTGTGGAGGACACACACGTTACTGAATTCATGCGAAAATTCAAATAAATGTTCTCCATATGCAATTCATTCTGCATCTAGTATATTTAAGTGCGTTAAGTAGGGTGTATTGAGCGTATGCGAATTATATAATATTGATAGAAAATTGGATCTGCGGAGTTTGCACTAGTGTCCACAGACTTTCTACGTCGTAGTGTACATCCACAACGAAGATTATGATTCCTCGTTATGAAAAATTTACTTTAAGTGGTCAGGGAGACTGTCATGAGAAACGAGTGATTCATAGCAAGATGATGATTCATATACTGTTAGGCACATAACTGTAAATAAACAGAGAGGAAAATTCATATGTTAACAATTAGTTTTGCACACCGTGCCGACTTGCATGTACGTACATATTGTCTTAGACTTACTGTCCTTGATCCAATATTCTAAGCCCGTATGGATGTATCCCAAACCCGTAACTGGCAAACCAACGTATTCCAAAGTAAAAGGAAGGAGATTAGATTAACAATACTTTTTAATAACTATATGAGTAAAGAAATTTTTATATTTACTGTCACCGCCGTTGACTACGCGGATGTAACTGAGTTTCGTGCTTTTGATATAGGCAGCAAAGTTTACATCACCACAACGAGGTTGCCCTGGTAGCAAAAAAATAATTAATACGCAAGTTTTTCTATGTCTCTCCTATATCTTTTTACCGTAGGTATACAAGAAAGGTTTGAAGGGTCAAGTTGTTCAACACGCTGATAGAGATCAAGGGCAGCAAAAACTGCTTGGGAATCACCAAGGGAATGACTATATTAGATACTTAAATAATGGTTAGCTTCATATGGAAAATAAACCGAGACAGTCATGATCTGTTTTTACCCGGTAACTTCAACTTTGTAAACTGGATTTTGTTTTAAGGATATCAACAATTGTACCAACTACTCTATCTTGTACGTCAAGATACGAGTGGAAAAACCCCTAGGTAGATCAAGTTTCAGGATCAATTGCATTCAAATTACAATGTATATTCACATGGTAAGCCCGGGAACCTTTGACAGGAGTATAAGGAATCAATCAGTTTTTATATTCTAAACAAAGCAATAGCGTAAGTAATTATTTTTCTTACTGATAATAAAAGAATCATTTACAGCCTGAAGTCGTTTTTTGGAAACTGTTTCTGAAAAGCAAGAAATATTCAGACACATGAGTATGTTGCAATGCGGGAAACTTATATCCGTTAATGACTTACCACGGAAGGCAATATAGATGGTTTTCTTGCTCTCACTACTCACAATGAGACCAGTTGTTTCGTATTTTTCCGAGCTAAACTTTATGCGAAGTTTACCATCGAATAACACTGAACAAACAGGTCTATTCCATCGGCTGTCTGTGGTCACCTTTTCACAGTATGCAATCTTTGCAATTTTCAGACGACGTTTGATATTCTCGATTTCTTGAATTGTAATTGGTATGAGCTTGATTCCTTCGTCAGTAATGTCGGGAATGTGGTCTGGTAACTGGACACGCGACGTGATCAAAGATGAAATGCTACTGACGTTCAGGGGCACTCCAAAAGCCGAATTTGTGGATGCTAATTACGCTAAAGTGAAAGCGAGTGCGATTTTCATTGTCAAAGCTAGTAACAGGTCTACTACTACATAAGGAAAATTAAGGTGATAACGTATACCTCTGTTGCAAAGATGCACCCGTAGTTATAAGTTTCTGAAATACTACTTGAAAACCAATCGCTCAATTGTTAGCTTTGAACTAGTCCTACTAAATCGTATAAATCAAATGACATATGTCGACCTAGTAGGAACATCAAGAATTTTCCGCCAAGCGACTTGAGCATTGGGTATCAACAACAGCCACATAGGGTGCTGCTATGACACCCGCGTTATGAACGTCAGTAATAGTTACAAATTCTTGGCTTAATTTAAAGTAACCATTGTTCCACGTTCAGAAATGAAATGAAAGCTATTGTAGACTGAGATAAAGAGTCTATTTCCGTGAAGATCATCATGGAGGATGCTGACTTAATCGAATATATTTGGTACTCCGATGAGAAAGTAAGAATCCTAATAACTTCGGAAGAGAGTTTTTGGGATATAATCCGGATAGATACTTTCAAAGTGGTATTTGCTATTGATGTACTTTGAAACACTCCCAACATGCGCAAGGAACCCTTTTGTTACTTTCGAAATTTTCGTCGGAATCTGAAAGTTTGACAGGTTGAAGTGAATGTTGTATGATCGTCCCTGGTTTACACAGCCAATACTGGTATTGTACGACATACTCGCACTCAGATAAACAATGGCAGACAATGCTTTTATACAGACGAGATTTTGCTCGCTATTTTCAACATGGGACGCGTAACAAAATCCGATGACTTGCCGAAATCGTAACAAAACGAAGCTGTAAATCAGTTTATTTTTATTATTGCAGATTAAGAAGATCACTAATAAATCTCATGATAGTTCAGAACGGAGTAAATCTGCCGAAGTATATATGACAGATGATAAGTCTTAAAAAACGATAAACTTTACTTGTAACGAGATACGACATCAATATTTGTTGGTGCTCCCCCTTTTTTATTTTAAAAAAAAAAAAAGAAAAAGAAAAATGAAAAAAATTTGCTTACATTAATACACAGCCCAAAGTGGGCGATGCAGTTACTGACAATAAAAGATGGGCTGCGCCTCATTGTGCATTTGCAATGCAATTTTTATTCATTTGCGGAAGAGTTACTTTAAATGACCATGTATGTTGCTATGAATAGTGAGCGGTTCATAGCAGTATGGCGGTTCATACTGCTGGGTATACCACTGTATAAGTAAACAAGAAGAGAAAAAAGGAATGCTAGTGATGATGAGCTCTGCGTACTGCATTGAGTGACACATACATGTTTCTTTTGTCTTAGATGTCTTTGATCCAGCATTGTAACCCTGTATGAACGTATCCCAAGGTTAAACCGGAACCGTCGCTATAGACCGGACCCATCGCCGAACTTTTTTGAGTTACTATTACTCTTCAATAGATATATGAACAAAAATAGGTTTTGTATTTCACTGTCCCGACAGTGGATCACACGATTACTGTATTTGATTTTGGTGCTTTTGATATAGATAGCAAATGCTGCATGAGAACCACCAAAGAAATGGCTATAATGGATACCCAAATAGTAATTAGTTTCATGTACAGTACGAAAATAACTGACGCAATCACTATCTGTCTTTCTACCTGTAACTTCCAACTTTGTAATCTGGATTTTGTTTAAGGAAATCAATGATAGTGCCAACTATTTCATCTTAAAGTTCAAGATTTGAGTGGAAAAAATCGTAGATAGATTACGTTTCACGATAAATTGTATTCCAATTGCAAATGTATATCACACAGTAAGCCTGTGGGTAAAAACAGAAACAAGCTAAACTAGTATCAAGTATGAGAGAGAGAGAGAGAGAGAGAGAGAGAGTCTATTGACAGTATCACTACTTTAACCGGCTTCCCGTGGTGAACGAAGCTTTTGTCTAATAGAAATTTCGTATCTAGAACTACAGAAAGCATCACACAGGATATGGTAACTGACGTATTATTACGTTATCCATTATTTAAACATTTCAATTTCAGGAATATACGCAAAGTTTAGCTATTTCTATGCTTACATCTTTTGGTACGTATTGCTATGCATGAATGTTTTTTTTGGGTTGCCTTTTTCGAGCCTACAAGGCCGTTCAATAACTTTTTGATCTTTTAAGAGGGGCATAAACTGAGTAAAAGGAGTAAATTTCGGGATAGGTCGCTAACGATAGCTTATTTTCATATGTACCAACCCGTATGCCATATTTGACATGTACGATGTTGTAATACGGTCAAAGGATGTTACACATCACCAAGTAGTTTCATATCATTGTTTTACTCATAATAAACATGGTTCTTAAAAGCATACAACTTTCTACAACCACAAATACACTCAAAAGAAAAATACCACAACCTAGTACGACTGCTAAAGAAGAAAAACAAAAAATAAAAGATACAAGTTTATTCTTTCTTTCTTATAGTTCTGCTACGAGTTCATTAAGGAATAACTTGTACTCTTTAACTTAGACTTAAATGATCTAGCCATTCGCTTAGTTGCTTTTCTCAGCCTATCGCGATACATCACAATAGCTATAAACTATGGCATGTAGTCCATGATGGGACCAACGTCTCTTATCACTCTGCCAAGATCGATACATCATTTGTTAATAGATAGGAAGAGTGGAAGTTGGCATTAAGTCACTTGGTGTAGTTCCAGAATATTGGCTTTGAAATCTATTCATTTGCTCTTTTTATACCATTGTCTTAAATTGAAAGAAATTTTCAAATAGAGTGACCGTTTATGGAAAAAGCGTGTTCTTGCTTTGGACCAAGTGGTCCTTGCTTGTGGAAATAAAAACGCAAAAAACCTGGCGGGTATGAAGCTTTCATCTTACAGTGATCATGTACCCTTACATTTAATCTGGATACTGAGCGATAACATCAGAAATCGGATTGAGCTTCAACTTCGTCAAGCTATCCTTGGCTGAGTGCCCTGGGAGGGACTCACACAATGCCTTATGCCGCTGATTACCATGAACAAGGGGAAGGTGAGATAACATGGTCGATTAGAGCACAGTGCTACAATACACCATGTGAATGTAACGTAATCTGTGCGTTGGCGCTCTATTTTCTTTGCTTTCTTGAGCTTGAATGAAGTTTTCCTGACCGTCACATACTGTAAAGGTTGGTACAACATAGTTGAGCCTTTAAGCGACGAAAGTACACGAAAGTTGGCGACATACAATTCCCGGTACTCCGCGCACAAGAGCATTAGTAACGTTGGCAAAATACTTGAATAGCTCATTTCTTTGAACATAAAGTGTCCGTCTTTGATATGACTCATTCTACGATGTCTATAAGAAACTCAATAGAAAATACATTATAGAAATTTCATCTTTTTCACGTTTATTAGCGTTTTTTAAGGAGCCACAAAGACGTCCCGGTTGTGTTCACATTGGACATCAAAATGACATACGGCAAGTTGGAACTAGATAAAGTATTTGGTAAGTCGAATAGATCTGACAGCTATCTATTGATGGCAAACTATATTAGTGAGGACAAGATTTTCAAGTCGCACGTCCGTTTGGATAGTACGACATTAAACTCTGATGCATGCAAGCGGCCATTGGTGATACAGGTTGTGCTGACTCACATAAAAATGCGAAGCCCTGCATTGTGCCAACACCGAACCTACACGGCAGATGCCCATGCTTAAAGAGTATCTTTATGGTGTGGAACAAAAATTCCTATTCTTTGATGTTCAGATTGTTGTACTCTTGTTGAATAATAGTGAATGAAAGATAGATGGTGACTTGTTCACATGTTAACCCGACCAATGACTTTCTTTACCTCCTTCCCATCACATCTCCTTTTATCAAACATAGACTATTTCAAATTCCTTTAGTAATATATTCATCATAATCTTTAGAGACGGCATCCAAAATCGTAATGGTAATGCCATTTCCCGTCGGTACAACATTTTTGCTGGTGGACCATTCAAAGCACGATCAAAGTTCCTCTGGACATGTCTTTTAGTTAAATTCAGCTTCATCAATAGGAACACGGTTAGTAAAATATAGATCTGTAATTTTTCTCACTCTTCAACTGTCTCCTTTTGTAAAGCTATTATACTCATTGTAGCAAAGGTTCCACATTTGTATACACAAATGTTCCATAGAAGCTTTGATTTTTCTCATTTCTTCTGTGCTTTTTCCCGTTTCCGATCTCACCAGCTATAAGCTCCGAAAATCGCCGGATTCATTAGAAGGTCCGAGATTTGATTCGTTCTGTATACTCATATATGTTGTTCTGTTATTTTAAAGTGGTTAATTGAACAAAGGATCGCATTAATGCTCGGAAACACACGTATACATGAATGGTTATTACTATTTTAACTAACTTTCAACTGCAAAAATCAGTTATTCTCATGTGAACGTTTACTTATTGCACCATCTACATCGAAGTTTCAGAAAAGACAAGATTGTAATAACACGTACTTTGTTCGGCGATAAGGCCGTAATTGGAATCAATACATCAAGTGGTTAAAACCAAGTTGATTATGACCAACAGCTGAAAGAAAAACATGATGATAAGATGGTACAATTACTGATTCGCATTTGATTGAGGCTGTAGCAGAAGTAAATAATGATCATGGCGGCTAGATCTCCCTTGTAGGATACCAACAGAATGGGAACAGATGCGGAGATAAGTTGCGGCCTCTAAAGTTTAGAACACGTTTTTATATGTATAGTATTTTTGTATGGATTTTGATTACAAATTGTATAATGTACTATGTAGTTATAGAAGATTAAGCGCTGATGTTTTTCTTCCTACGATCGCTTATATAACGAATAGTAAAAGTGAAGAAAGCGAATATGGCAACAATACAATGACCAATTCCTAGTAGCAAGAAGGGAGCACCCTTCATCCACTTGTCGAACAATACGCCACCGACTTTTGCGATAACAATGATACCAAGAGCTCCGACAAAGGAATATGTGCCCGCAACACTTCCTCGGCAGTCTGTCGGAACGTAAGGACCTGCGACCATGGCCATGCCTGAAATAATCATACCTACAAAATAAAAGACTTGTTAGACAGAAAAAAAACTTCAGAAGGAACTTTACCAAATTGGCCGATAGCAATTAAAACTACAAAAGCGTAGCTTGCTTGTGATGTTGGGTCAATGGAAAATGCAAAGGGAATACAGCCAGCTGCACCAACGACACCTGCTATAATGACGGGGAACTCTTTAGGCAAATACTCGCTTGTGACTCCAAAGAAAGGAGCAGATACCAGCGCGACGGCTTGAGCAATACCAGTCAAGGTAGAGGAGGAACCCATAGCAAGATAGCAAGTTTTGCCTACTTCACACTCGCCAATGTCGATGTAATACTGAACAATCCACAACGAAATAAAGTTGGTGATAATAATTTCGTCAGCTCGAGCGAAAAAGCTAGTAGCGTAACCCAAGGCGATGCGCATATCCTTGGCTGCGAGAATTCCTTTGCGCAATTTTGTCAAGAAACCTTCACGGTCATCTTTTGGTCTTTCAATGCTTTTGGGAAGCGCTACTAAAGACAAAATACCGATGAAAGTTGTCAGACCACCAATGATAGCAAACGAAAGGACGAGTTCTCCGTTTGGTCGATCGAGAATGTTCCTCAACATGACAGGCACTCTAGCAAGGAACAAAGCAGCGAAGACAGCACCCAAGCCGGAACATGCACCAACGAGCCCAGAGACTAAGCCGCCTTTGCCCTGGACAACTTCAATCACAAATGCGGCCATCATAGCGGTGGAGCCTGCGGTACCAATGGAAAAGAGGAGTTTAAGTATCAGTAGAGTTGGGTAGACGTTTGGAGCGTGAGGATAGGCAATGACGGCCGCGCCCATGACCATAAGCGAAATTCCAGCAATTGATCGTTTCTGAATCATGTCAGACAAGGTACCCCAAATGACTACCATAACCACGGAGGCAATTTCAGAATATAAAGCGAGTGAGCCAGTGATATCTCCTGCCACCTTCAAAAAGTCACCGCCTGTATGTGGAACTATAACATTAAGGACAGCTGATAGTAATATTGCTAAATAAACAATAACAGCAAGGGATGCAAATACAGAGAATAGGAAAGCAAAAAACTTTAGGGGATGTACATGGGGTTGGAGAGGAACAATCCACAAAAATCGACGCCCTTTTTTTTCGACGGTTTCAGACACGACTTCTTCCGAATAATTCGATTTATCCGACACTTCTTGCCAAAGCTTTGGCTCGCTCGACATGTTGATCAAGAAAGAAGGAAAAGTAGAGAAAAATGCGTGATTTAAGGA
The DNA here is from genome assembly GCA_000697495.1 of Saksenaea oblongispora B3353. NCBI lineage: Eukaryota > Fungi > Mucoromycota > Mucoromycetes > Mucorales > Saksenaeaceae > Saksenaea > Saksenaea oblongispora. Next base: position 8,015 of record JNEV01001275.1, read on the forward strand.
GGCGCGTTTTTTACCAAAGTACAGGGAAAAAAAAAAAACGGAAAATAAAAAGCGGTTTTCTTGGCACGCTTAACCGAATATTTGGACATGCATACTCTGTAGTTCTGTTCTTATCAGATGTTAAGGGGTCTCTGGTCGCACAGACGGTACGTTTCGTTGTACTATGCCTGCTTTAGTCGTGAAAGGCCCTGAGTACTTTTATCAGATGCAAATGACCAAGACCCGCACCAGTCACAGTGTTCTCACAATTCCACCCCGTTACATCGGAAGTGTGGAGTAACGTTGTGACATTTCTTGTACTAGTCATCGGAGATAGCTCTTACAGAAACAAATCCTCAAAGTTTCTAACAGTTGCACATATTTCTTAATTAAAACCTCACCATTTTAAAGCAATAGTATTATAGCTATTAGAACTATTCCTTGTATTTATTTATATGTTTTTGTTCTTTCGAATTTAATTACAATAGAAGATCAGATAAGTATGGTGTTACGTGCTGGCTGATCCCGAAAGCGCGCGGGGTCATTGTTGTTGTATTCCTCAGACGATCTGAGTTGTAATTGAGAAACATCAGATAAAAAATTTTAAATAAGCGCTTCTTTTTAAATTCATATCGCGTAAACGGCCGCACTTCTTTGCTTCTTTATTCATTGAGTACTGCAACCATGTATTCTCTCGCACTTATCGGTACCTTGGCCCTTGGCTCCGTCGTTTCTGCAGCAACAAACTGTAACCCCACCTATAACGTTCCTTCCGCCGGTGCATGCATTGCCAATTGCAATAAGGTACATTGTTGATTTGAAATATGACTTTCTGACGATTGATAATTTCTTTGTAGAAAGCCGGTACTGGACTCTACAAGGATTGGACCGATGATCCAGCCTCTCCAAAATTCATTGAATCTCTTAGCTACCAGTGTGCAAAGGGAACAGTTACCTACACCGCCTACATGACGGATGCCGGCATTTGCATGATGTCGTGTACCAAGGAAGAACAAAATGGCTTCACTAAGGAGTTCGCAGCTGCCTGTTCCTGGTATGAAGGTCACAAGAACGACAAATGTGATGCAAACGGTGGTGCAAGCAGCGGAAACGGTGCTAATGGTGCTAATGGTGCTAACAGCACTAACAGCACTAACGGTGCTAACGGTGCTAATGGTGCTAATTCTAATGCCTCCACTACCGGTAACAAGCCCCAAAATTCATCGAACAAACTTCAATTGGGCAGTCTGTCTGCTTTGGTGGTTGCGGCTGTCGGTTATATCATCCTCAACTAATCGTACTAGTCAAGAAAAAAAAATCTAAATTCATAAATGTATACCATAATAATCGCCTCTAAAGAAAAATTTGTTTGCAACCGCATATATACCAGTACAAGCACTTGGGGACTCGTAACATCCGAAATCCAGTAACTTGGAAATGTAACAAGTGTACAGATGTCAGACGCCTAACTTGCATATCTAATATGCATCTGCTGCCATTTTTATGAAATTGTTGACTAGCAAATTGGACAGTCAAGAAATAACGATTTTAGTATTAGAGAGACCAGGATGAACAGATGTGGATTTTGAAACTGGAAAATGTGAAACGTGAACATAGCGCTGCCATTTTTGGCCCTTCCTGTTACTGTACTGAATTTAGATTCTTCTACACCGCCTGTGTATCCTAGAGAACAAGGCAAAAACAAACAGAGAAAATTTGGGTTGATTAGTATTACGGCTTGTAACACTGATGCATTGTTGCCTTGTTTACTTCCGCAAGTTGTTCTGGACTATGGTTGCGGTCTGTGTATGAGAAATCTTGTGCTTTGGCCATTGTGTCTCCATGCGATCCATGTCAGACGTTTATTGTTACGTATATTGCTTCAAAAGGAGAATCCGGTTTGTAGTCCATCATCTCTCTAAGGTAAACAGAGTTTTGCAGAAAACGTACAGCCCTGGAAGTTGCTGTTTATTGGCTGCTAATTTACGCTACAACGTCCGATGTCCACTTCGCCTCTATGACGCTGCTATTCCTGAGACACCTTGCTTTACCTACCTCGGGCTCCCGTTTACTGTTGCCAATGGCATGGATGCCCAACTCCTAATAAAAAAACACAAAAAACCTTTACGTAGCCTCTACACCCTCAGCTCACTCGTCTGGATTCTACCGTCTTCTTGCTTCCCCACTGTACCAACAGTTTATCAAGCGCCAGATGAAATATGAACTTGCTATCCAACGACTAACAGCAAACAAACCAAGACCCTAACTGATACGCAAGTCATTTGTCTTCGGAAGACATATGGATTCAAGCATGTTTGCAGCTCGACCGCCGTTATACAACACGACGCTAGCATCCCATCCATGGCTTCCCGTGTCGCCATTCTCCAGGAAAAGATCCTATACCAATCCACCGCCCTTCCCCCAGACTCCTTGCTCCTCTGCCCCCACACTGTCCAGGCGAGTCGCCTACAGAAGCTTCGAGCCACGCAATTATGGACACTGTTGCCGCGTCCCTCGGCATCCCTTGACTAAAAAAAAAAGCCTCAAGAAGGAAATTTGCCAATTTCTCTCAGACCAACTGACCAGTCTTCTGCATAACAAGAACACGCTCCACAACACCTTACCCATCAACAGCACTCCGGCCAACGATTTGCTCCTTTGGCTATCACGACCACCCACCCACCTCCTTCCCTCTCCACCATAGCCATCCCATTTTTCCACTCTCTCACTCCCCAACCCTCTTCCCTCCCTCTCCCCCGCTTCTTTGATATATAGTGACCTTACTTCCTTTTCTCCCAGTTTACTGGTCTCCATCCTCATCTTTTTCCCACCAGAACTCGAATCTTTTGCTTTTCTTTTTTCCCTTTGCACGAAAGGATCTCTTTCTTCCTCTATCTCCGAGATCGAACCAGAGTGAATACGTTTAAGAACTCCGCATTCACGGTTATTAGCAAATAAAAAGTTTTCATCGCTAATTTGCTCTATCCTAAATAAATTTTGCGTCCATAAAGAAATCAAGTTCGCGCTAAGGAAAAATCAAATATCATCGTTACTATATCGTCATAGGAAGACGTATCATTTACTTACATTAAATTGACTCTTCGGGCGCAAAGTTTATTTAGAGTAGCATAAAAGACCAGTCATGATAAGTGCTTCGATGATATTTGATAGCCTATTATCTCACTTACTAAGGTGTAATCCCGGCGCATCCCGTCCAGGGTGGTACACGGTATGAAAAAAAAAAGTTGTCAATATGCAGTGGTCCATTGAATACAAAATTAACCACTTACAGACACTGTATCCCAATCCAGGGCATACGCACTCCGTTAGCAGACGCTGGTGCTCTCCTGCGGAAAAGAAAAAAAGAGCTTGTAATTGCCTGTGTAGAATGAAGTTAGTTTGAGCGGATCATTAAAATAACAGCGCACTTGCAATAAAAAGAAGTTCGAAAGAAAAGCAAAAAAGACCAAGAAGCAGCAACGAAGAGACTTTAAATGCCTGTGCGGAATGAAGTTATTATATGAGGATCACTTAAAGAACAACACACTTACAAAATAAAAGTAACAAAAGCAAAAGCAGTAAAACGCAAAGAAAAAAGGACAGAGCGTCTGAACTGTTTATAAAGGAACCTATCTGGAACATGATATCACTGAGTATTTCACACATCACGGCCAAAATGCTGAAAGATATTGCGATCATACAGAGCACATTGCTATTGAAACTGTGGTAGCTTGATTTTCATCTGATGATATGACTCCTAAACAGCTAATGTTTGCTGTATGTTCTTGTATCCCGAGAAGTCGGACAGCAAATCAAGCCCATGATGGCGCTATGCCACTACTTGTTTTCGGGGCAGGAATGTTAAGGAAAAATGAGTGTCGCTATAAAGGTCATTGAAAGGCAGCAGTAAACAAATGTGGAGCAGCTTGAAGAGGCGAGAGGCAAAGTACTGGCTCTAAAGATGGACGAATACTTAACTTCCCTGGTATCTGCACGGGCATCCGGATCAGTTCCGACAACCTACGCAAATCACCGCTATGAATGCAGGACCCGCAAGGGTTTTCATATCGCTGACATTTTTTGGTTAGTCCCGTTTAGTGATATATAGGCATTGTACATCTTGCATCCTCTCCCCACTCTCCAACTTTCGTCTTCCGTAATGCTATAACTCAATCAGATTTTCTTGTTGCAGGCCGCTTCTCTAAATTTTCCAATGTCAAACAGCATTTATTGATTAAGTGTCAATGTAGCGCTGAGTCTGATATGGTTAAACCTTCAAACACTTCACAAAGATTACGTCTTATGTCAGCCGAATTGGAAGTTGGCTCTTCTGAATATAATCTAGAAGAAACTGTGAGTGGATATCAGTCAATTTACCGTAGTGACGAACAAGTAACTTCCCTTGAACACCAGACAAACACCTTTTTTCATCATCGTTATATGTTTTAACATAGTGTTGAGCAGTTCGAATGTTTATACCAGTAATCAAGGCCGCTTTTTTTACTGTCAGCCCTTCCTCAATAACCAATTCGAACAGCATCGCTATTTTATGTGGAGTGTATCACCAATATGATTCCCTAACTTTGGCTTTAACTTCTTCTTTACGACTTCCGTGAAGATACGAAGGTTCTGCAACTTTAAGGGCATCTGATAAAGTCCCTCATCGATCGTCTCCTAATGAAACTACATCCTTTAAGAATGCGTACAAAAGAGTCATCTTCATATCTAATTAACTCGTGCCGCTTTTCACTAACAGCAGCACATGAACGAGATATTTCGACCAGTTTACCCAGTTCTTCATTAATCATCCCGACATTGGACAAACTACCGTCGGAATTTACACTTAAAAAGGCATCGTTTTCCATAAAGTAACCGAGATTGTTCATAACGAACGCTAGTAACGCACAAAGCTTTGCCGGCCATCGTAAACTTATTCTATTGGTTGAAGCAAGAGCGCAAAGTGATTTTTGTCAGGCGCAAAACTCTCTAAAACGTTAAAGGTAGAGATGAAGAAAAACCTCGGGTTTCAAAAAGCTGACGTGTTATATAGGGATGCGCCTCTCCCGCCTCGTGCGACAACTTTTCTGCGGATACGACAGTTGTCCATCCTCAAGCGTAAGAAGTTTCTGGGCGCATACAGTTGCTATTTTTGTCAATCTGCGACTTTGGTTTCGGCAGAGCATATTGCTTTCATAGTTATAGTTAAAGTTGAGTTTCTTAGACGAGAAGCACAAGTGGCGAGAATAAAGTGATACGGAGTCGCCATGATCCGGGATTGCGAAGCAATCATTGGCTTTGCTATAGGTAAGTTTCCCCGATGAACGAGTGCCACGGAATGGTATTACAACACGGGTACACTTTTTCATCATTTGGCGGAAAACGGTGTCAAAAGTCCGAGGGGAACCGAGAAACATAGGTCACACAGGAAGATATTAAACAGGTTTATCGTCGTTTGCATTCTGCAAGTGCCATTCGCAATTCCTTAGTTGTAGCATGCGATCGACAGCCTCAGTCAAGCTTATGCACGGCGTTTAGTATCGTAAAAAATAGTGGAAGGAGTCCGCTGAGCCAACGTTGTGTAACATATACCGTTACAGATCAGAAAGTTTGTAAGCAATCTACAATCTCGATTGAAAGAGCGGATATACCATCACAATTAAAGCATTTCTTAAACAAGCAATTGTGTTTGCCCTGAGAAAAATTATATGACCATTATTGATACGTCCGCCTCGACATAAAATTGTATATGAACGGGGCCATCGGTTGTTGCATAATCTATCCAAGCGAAACATATATAATAGGGGTTTCATTTGACAACACTCAAATATATTTCTAAATTGTGAACAGCGGTTCCGTGTGATGATAGAGACCAACGCCGTATCCGTCACCGTCGGGTGTAACGGAGGCTAGGTTAGGAACTGTAGTGCGCTGCAGAGAACCTCAGGCAATACACTGTCTGCCGGGCCTTGTTGTACGACATGCGCAAGAATAAGCGAAGTTGTTTGTACAAATAACAAGATTTACTCTACATATCACACGGAGCATTTATAATCAGCAACGGACGGAACGGAATCCTGGCTCAAACATGAACAGGATATATAGACCTTCGTACATAGTGAGTTGAGCTATTTACGAGGAGTATCATCGTAAAGAATGTACCCGAAAAAGAACGCAGCTCTTTCGATACTGGCGGCCATCTTGGGGGGAAAGTAACCAAACATGCAGGAACATTACTATCACGAAACATTCTCACATCATGCTAATGGAAGAATGCAGTAGGCTGCTCTTGGCATGAATAACAACCGGTATTAGCCTTTAGATTAAGGTAGTGAATTACGCTTTTGGATTACCCAATAAACTCAATACAAACCCATTTGCCTTCAAAGGTGTCCTTAAATGTTATCGTTTTACTCTTTTTGGATCACGTACGGTGGCGGTCATCCGTGTGTTCCGTCCTAAATCCAAAATAGCACAATACACGTAGCACAAATTTGACAACTCTGTAAGTTGCTTTCATTTACACAATCGACAATCCCGAGGATCGTTTTATTGGCGAAATATGTAAATATGCTTTTCATTTTTTCCGATACTACTCTTTTTCCTTGATTCTTCCGAATATACGGCACTCTTTGCTACGGTAAAACTGTCTCTACGATCTTTGCAATGGACCACAGGTAGATACATGCTAAAAGTGACCAAGATTATCCACTGGTCGTTTCTCAAAGCAGATTTTCTTTCTTTTTTCACCCTTTGTAGTCAACTTATTCCTCAGACGTGATATCGCAGAGATGTAGCATGGAAATATACTCTAAAACAACCAAGCAGCCGGACAAGTTTTTCATAGATCGCTCACTTTTTATTTCGGAACTACTAGGAATAGCCCATTTCTTCAAGATCAAGGGTTTCTTAAATATATGTTACATCAATATTCCAAAGCTGGAGGAAATACCCACAGTAAACCTCATCGACACAAAACTCCAGAAATAACTTGTGCATAATGCAATGTCTGTTCCCGTTCACAAAGTGGCAGATGCCTTGCTGCACACTTGGATATCGTTTTGGCGATTCCAATTGTTCCCATTGAATATATAATACACTACAGTTCCTATTGCAGGCATGGTCAAGAAATCCCAAGGAATGGTGAAGGTTTGGAATGGAGTATACGCATGGTGCGATTCAACCTAACCAGCATGAGCAATGTACTTCTCCATTCGCAATACTCCGCAACTCTTGCTGGTGATGTTGCCATCACCTGGAACTAGTTCCGAAAGTTTCCCTCGTGGTAGGAAACGGGTATCTGGTGGTTGTTCCTATCTTTCAGTAATTTCTTCGGGTCTCTCGTGCAACTGTCTATAAGAATCTTTTTTGGGTGCGTGGTCAGAAATAGGCGCCTGCACCAGGGCGGGTGTACCACATCTTCCGTCCTTGTTTCATCAACCTTGGCATTGAAGCTCAGCGCAAAACAAATCTGATCAATGGAAAAATCCATATAAAAACCTACCGAGGCACCCATTTTGTTTTTGTTTCCTTCTCATTTGGTTCTTCCTAAAATGACTTACCCTCTTGAATCCATTACATACGCTAGCTACCCAATGCCTATGTCCACGAAACAGTTACCGTCGTCGTCGTCGCCCTACCCCGAAGCTGGCGGGACTTTCGGCATACGAACCGAGGACGGCACTATGGGTACCTCGACCAAAAAGCTATTGATTGAACCTTCCTGGCAACCCAACGATCCACATGAGAAACCTCCTTATTCCTACGCCACCATGATTGCTCATGCAATCCTTTGCAGTGACGAACGACGACTGACTCTGAGTGATATATACCATTGGATCGCGGCTCATTATCCTTATTATTCACTGAATAATCATGGATGGCAGGTTTGTTCGCGGTTCATTTTTGCTGTTCCCCACTAATTATCCAGAATTAGAATTCGATCCGGCACAATCTTTCGTTAAATAAATCGTTCATCAAAATGGGAAAAAGTGGCACGGAGACGTCACCACGCAAGGGTTGTTATTGGACTATTCGGGAAGGTCACGAACAACCTTTTATCAACAACCTGCTCAAGCGTCATAGCTCTAAACGGCACGCCAATGCATATAATACTTCAACAGCTACTCGACAATCCCGTCGACGCAGAAGTAGCAGTGCAAGCAGCAGTGCAAGCTCTGAAAAAAAAGTCCCTGTCTTGTCTTTCTCCACCAAACGAAGAAAAAGCACCGATGACGACAAAGACTCCGACTGTGATAGTGGCATCGATGTTGATAGTGCAATGTCCAGGAACGGGGATCAAAAGAGATGTCGGTATGAAACGTCTCCGATGGTGAACAATTTTTGGCAACAGATGCTATTTGACGAACAAACGTACTACATGCCACCGTCTCTCGAAACCCCGGTTGCACCACAGCCTCCGAAGCCGGAGTACGTCTACCATTATGATACGGTTGGCACATTCGACAAAGAAAAGCCTATGGTACCTGAACAGTGGAGCTTATTTGGTATTGGTCCTGCTACAGCCAGTCTCGTCAACTCGTTAGATTGGCCATTTTGAGCCCGAACTCTAACCAAATCTTACCTATGTTATTGTACATAACCATTTCTCGTTTCTTTCCCTCCCCTTTTTTACACTTTCTTATACAGCAACTGAAAAACACTTAACACACTGTCGTACACTGACACGCACATATAACATTCATCCATTCAAACACACGAAGACCTCTCGTCAAAACGAGTACCCCTCCTTTTTTTTTTTCTTTTTTCTCCGGCTTCTGTGTCATACATGCTCTTTCCTTTTCACATATCACTTTGCACATTTCACATTTCACATTATTTATGTAGTTTATGCCAAGAGAATCAGTAAATACACAATTTCTTTGTCTTGCCATTCACTGTGGTCCGCGTTTAACCATCATGGATATCACCTCATAGATTAAGTCCGCAGCCAAAAACGTCGTCAGCTGCGCTTGTGTATCATACGCAGGTGCAACCTCCACAACGTCCATACCAACAATGTTGTATCCATCCAAACCTCGTAAGATATATCGCATTTCTCGGGATAAGAATCCACCGGTCTCGGGTGTTCCCGTTGCCGGAGCCATACTTGGATCAACGACATCAATATCAATGGAGAGATAGACTGGTGCACTGTCTTCTTTCGGACCAATATACTCCCGCATCTTTTCCACGATCCCCTCGATTCCCATGGTAAAGATGGCGTTGGCTTTGATTATCCGGAATCCGAGCGCCTCGTCACGAGCAAAATCGTCCTCGTTGTACAGACTCGAACGGATTCCGACATGCATTGAGGTGCCGTTGGTAGTCAGACCCTCCTTGGCAGCATGATAAAGAGGATTTCCATGGTTAAAGCGGGAACTTCTTGCTTTTACATTGTAGATCTCAGGGGCCCTGTTTTGTTTGGTGTTCAGGATATAACTGCAAGTGACTCACGCTTGAGAGGAATACTCACCATGTATCTAAGTGAGAATCGAAATGGATAACCTTAAGAGGCTGCCCGTAACTTGCCCGCATAGCTCTCAGTACTGGGAGCAATATCGTGTGGTCTCCACCTAGGGTGATCAAACGTGGCCTTGTGGATCGGTTGTTGGGAGGGCGCTGAAGTATGTAGTTGGTATGATCTTCAATTTGAGATATGGCATGGGTACTGTCAAAAGGTTCAAACGGTATATCACCGCAGTCCACTAATTTTGCCCATGATCGGAAAGGGTTGATCTGAATCTCGCTGTTGTAACCCTACAAACAAATGAATTGGTATGTTTTGTATTTTATCGTTTACGCTCAAACCTTAATTCGCTTTGATCCTTCTCGAATCCCTAAAATCCATTGCACCTCGTCACTACCACTGTTATTGCTTTTTTTACTTTACCTGATGGACCAAAACGTGCACCTGTCCTGAATGTCACACCGATATCGTAAGGAGCACCTACAATTGCAATGTCATAGTCCTCAGATATATGTTTATCCCAACAGGACAGGTATGGCAAGTGAGCAAACGTAGATATTCCAGCGAAAGATGGTACGTAAACATTTTCTTCAAGGACCTGTCGGCCGTTATTGCCAACTAGTGGCTGCTCTGTGAGAGGGATCTGACCAAACTGTACCTCTGCTCGAGCAACAGTGAACACATACGAGTAAATAATGAGTAGCAGTTGTTGGTACATTGAAGCAACAAGAAGGACTTCGACTGCACTTTGGAGAAAAAGTAGCTTTATTTTGCCACACGGTTCCCACGAATCCAGTTATCCCATTGGCAGCATATTCCATATCAATCACTGTCATTAGTAAGAAAGTTCCAGCTCCGTCGTTCATTTTTGGAAATGATTTATGCTGAACTTTTTGGGCCTTCTGAATACAGAACTCTCTGTAAACTGGCTACAGGTGACATAACCATGTGTCCTTCTCGTTTTATATATGTCTTTGTTCTGTGATTTAACGTGCTTTTGATGAGTACTTTAATATTTGCTTCAGTACTGTTTCATGTCAATGTACGATTTATATGCACATTTGTATGACACAGCAGCTATACCAAGGGAAAAGTCGTTTTAACCATGCAACATGATGGTTTTATTCTTGTGACCTAAATCACCATCACAAACATAACCAACAGTTCATGGAGCAAATACAGATGGCAAATTGAACATAAGCCGATTCTATGAGAATAATTCTTTTTTACAACCCATTTGGCGCGAAATAACATCCTTGACCAGAAATCACAAGTAAATAGTCATTTTGCACGTAATGTTAAACTAGCTAATTTTAGTCCACAGAACGAGACGCTACGTATCAAAACTCAAGCCTACACTAAGAAACAGTTAAAATATGAATATATCAGTTTTCCCTCCTTGGGCTGTGCAGCTAACTTGGTCCTCGGCAAATGCGAAATCTATTCGCTTAGCGCTCGTAATAATCGCGGTCAGTAGCGCAATAGCTATTTTAATATGACCCCCTATTTGCCACATACTCAACTCGAATGACCCGGTGCTGAGGCCGCATCTTTTAATCGTGGACTGTGGTAGCGAAGCAAAAAGACAGTGTTACGTTGACTATTTCTGATATGAATGCGTGAGAAAGAAGACAACACATAGCGGCGGTTAAACACGTGATCACTTCAGCGTTCTTATTCATGGTATTGGCCCTCTGCTCTACATTACAAGCAGCTCCACCTCAGATATATCGAGCATCCGTTCACGAGACAACTCGCATTCTCTCGCTTTATTGTTAATAGCATTTGGGCCTTACCACAGGTACGATGTAGCGTACTCGTCTGTGAGGAAGACTAGGATACATGTTTGATATCTATGGCGTCTCTTAGTTCCAATACGCCTTGTATGTCCTGGAATTTTTGTTTCGACACCTGCGCCCCCTGCACCAACACGTACGTATTACCGAGTAACTTCGAGTTTCTCCGACCTGCGTGACCTTGGCCTCGCGACAAAACTTGCAGTCAGCACACTGAGATCAATCAAATTCACAATTATGCTCCTACGTCCTAGTACTTTTTGTGTTTTCTTAAAAGCAAAGACTTCTCTCGTTCACCAGCTACAACATGATGGGATGATCATTTATATTTATATCAGTGGTATCTTGAGAGATACGATTGGGTTTCAGTAATTGCTGTATCTAGCTTGTCCTTAGACGTCAGAACTCGAGATTGGTCTTATTTTATAGTTGAGGAAATACACATTTTATATTTTGCATATTGTATTTCACTTAGTTCATTGTATGATACTTTCATCCTCGGTGCATTAAATGCAACTCTGCCTTGAAACTCGATGCGATATGAAGAACAGATCTGATCAGTCTTTGTTATATTGGAGGCAGGGGCTAATAGCAGCTATTTTGTTCCAAACTGCCCGTAATACTGACGAATACCAAAAAAATTTTTTGGCCAAATAGGGGCTTTACCAGTTGTGTGACGATCGTTGCCTTCTGTTTCCAATCCGTCCGAATTATCCTCTATCGCAAGCTCTACAAGTTTTGCAGCGAGTTGGTACGGATCTCCAGATGTCGCTAATTTACAAATTACAGTACAAGCGCACATTATAAGGATACCTGTATTAGCTTGTCGCTAGCCTTCTGATAGTTTGTTGAATTTTTTTAATTTATGCTGACAATGATCTTTTTGAAAGTATATGTTGATCCATAATCAAGTATATTACAGATTGCAAGACGAGTATCTGCTGCTAATCTCTCGGTCATATCAGACATTGTCTTTGCTGAAAGACTGTATCTGTCTTACGTCAAAAAGAGAAAAAATGGACTTTAAAATGACCGTGATCAATTGATTCTATCCCAGATTCTTTATATAATGCATTTCTCCGAGTTTTCATGACCCGCTACGGAGAAGACCGTATTAAGGAAAGTTATATTTTCTACAGTCACAGAAAAAGATGTTGATTCGAGGGCTCCATTTTGGTGGATCTAAAGCAGAAAAAACACATTGCTACAATGGTTGTGTAACACTAGATATGGACAAGACAATATGTTTTTAGTTTTTGAAGAAAACTGCAAAGAGCATTTCCAAACTTTACAAAAACTACCAGTTCGGCTAAGGTTAGGATATTGCCAATGTCTGTGGCATAAACCAGCGATCAGTGACGATGCTCTGGTCGATCCGGGGTGTGGGACCGCAAGACCGGATTAAATGTATCGCCCACAATTCAATGATCATGTAAACAATTTTTTTAAATCTGTACTTCTGATCCAGATAATAGAACACAAATGTTAGATTAATGTCCGAGAACTAGACTGCAGATGCAGCATGCTCATGCTACCACATTAAAGCACAATAGGAATGGTGACTGTCCCTCTTTTTTCATAGTGTGAGTCCCTAATGATTCACGAAATGATATGTTCCAGAGCGGTGGGCTCCGCGTTGTTGAGTCTGAAATTATAGTACTAGTTCCTTTGTTTCTGCTGGGTGAAATATTTTTATTTGATAAGTTCTGCGGCACTTTATTTGTAGAATAAAAGTTTTTTTTTTCTGGCGCATGCTAAGGCACGTTATTTCTCCGCCGATCTTCATCCTTATACTTTCTCCCTGTCCACTGGAGTTCTTAAAAACGGATTGCTACATCTTTTTAACCTCAGTACTACAGAATGACCGAGCAGGATCGGCCTGTAAGGCCATCTGGAGGTATAAAATTACACTTCTTGCCTTTTCTACATACTGAGTGGAGTGTATATCTAGACCAAAAGTCCCATACAAAGGAAGATATTGTAGAACTTGAACAAGCACCCCGCTATGTTCCATCAGAGGATGAGCAACTGCCAGAAGATGATGGACTTTCCGGTGCTACACTTGATTTAGGTTCCAAAGAGTTTGATTGGGCCGGCCATGAAGACGATGATGACGAGCTAGGTGACAGAAAAGAAAAAGACAAAGAGACATTTGCGAGGCACACAGTGTTGCTGTGCATATCCCAGAAATCATCATATATTCAATGGTCGTGCATGGCTTTTTTCACCCTCATACTGGTTGCTGTTACCGTGGCAGTATGGATGGCATATCGCGAGAGGATCAGCTTGACTTCCTATAACCTGGAATTATGGTTCACCTGGTTGACTTTTATGTGGGTCATCAGTGTAGTGTCACAGTTGGGCGTCGAACTTGTACCTTGGTTTATCAAACGTCTATTTGGGATGCTCCGACCTGGTACAACGGAGGTGCTTCGTATGAGATTATCTGTAAGACCTTTTTTCATTTATGTATTGAATCATTGTGCTTAGTGAACCTGATAGTACTATATGGCTTTACGAACCTTCACCAAGCTATTGGCCGTCAGTGCATGGGCATGGGGCGCTTGGGCATTTATCTCCGGCCATGTACCTCTGCCGCAATTCGCTACGGCTCCAGCATATGTAGACACGTTCTACAGAATTTGGCGGTGCTGTTTCATTGCGACAGTGTTGCTGTTTATTGAAAAATTCATTCTGCAGCTTTGTGGTAGGTAGAAAAATATGGGCCTTGGGTAACACGAAACTAAAAAGGATTTCATTTAGTAACGAAATTCCACAAGTAAGATTTTATTCTTGGGTTTCACAATGGTATTAATGCCTATATCAGGAAAGCGTATGGTGATCGCATCCAAAACAACGATCGGGCCTTACGTATGCTCGATCGATTAAAAAGAGTAAAGAAGAAGTCGCCACAAGAATTTCTTTTCAAGCGTATTCGCCGAAAGCACGCTGCATCTCCAGATGAAACGTCCAAGGCTGGAAAGTCTATTATAACACCAGGTGGTAGGGAGGAGGTTACCAAAGGTAGTGTCCAGTTCCCTTCGCGTAATATGGATACGTTGATTGCAATCCCACCTGTTGAAGACCGCGGAGCACCTGAAGTGGAGAGGCCATCACAAAAACGTCACACATCCACCGATAAGCTGAACAGTATTCTGAGGTTTCATAAAGAGGATAACGAAAGACCAATGCTTTCGCGTAGTAACAGCAGCAGCAGCAGCAGCAGCAGCAATAGGGAAGAGAAATCAATTTTCGCGAATACCCTTGATTTTGGATTCAATACGACCGCAGCTATTCCCGGAAAGATCTTCAAGGGTAGCAAAAAGCTGTTTGAACCAACTACATTAAGTACAACTCAGCAGGCGAAGGAACTGGCTAAACGCATCTACGTCAACGTCGTCGGGCCGAATAATCAACGCGATGCCATTGTAGAAGCAGACTTTTACCCATACTTTCGAACACATGAGGAAGCTGCCGAAGCTTTTCAGCTGTTTGATCAGGACGGTAACGGTGATATCTCTAAGCGAGAATTGCGCTCAGGTTGCATCCGTATTTATCGTGAAAGAAAAAACTTGGCACGATCAATGCGCGATCTGTCCCAGGCAACAGGAAAACTTGATATCATCTTCCTCGTCATTTTTACCGTCATTTGGGTAAGATAATTATGCTAAATAATTTGACGTTTTAATCTCTCTCTAGGTTGTTATTGTCCTGGCTTCATTTGGAATCAATGTTGGTGCTGAACTGATGCCTTTGTGGAGCGCTTTTATTGCCGCTAGCTTTGTTTTCGGTGGTGCAGCAAAAGATGCTTTTGAGTCTATCATCTTCGTCTTTGTTACTGTAAGTGATCGCAATTTTAGTGGACGACCTTGTTCCTTGAACTTATATCGTGCAGCATCCATTTGACGCAGGTGATCGAGTGTTTATTGGTACTGAGAATTGGGTCGTTGAAAACGTCGGGTTGCTTGTGACAACTTTCTTGTAAGTTTTAGAGGTTAAACCAAACGGTCGGTATGATTAATCGACGCGATTCTTCTTTTTGTTAGGAAATGGGATGGGTCAGTGGTGTACGCCAAGAATTCCGTACTGGCAACTCAGTACATCATCAACTGCCGTCGAACAGGACCCACAAGCGAGACTATTGGTAAGAATCCAGTTTGTACTCGTACATATCAACTCATTTCGTCAATCTTCCGATAGAATTGCATATTAGCTTTGCAACACCATCGTGGAAGATTTATAAGATACGCGATGCAATGATTGAATGGGCTAATGGTTTCCCAACATTGTTTACACCAAACTCCACTGGTGCCAATATCATCTCGTTTGAAAACCAAAACAAAATCACCATGGCCTTTTGCTTCGAACATACCAAGAACTGGCAAGATCTTGGTGGTCGCTGGTTAAGGCATAACAACTTCATCATGCAACTCAAGGAAGAATGCGAGCGTCTGGAAATTGAATACACTATGCCAGCCCAACCGATCATTAGGTCAAACGATGGTTCAGCTGAAGCATACAACCAGGGAAAGAAGGCATCCTACGGTCTCGAAGGACTTCATCAACGGAAGCCATACGATTACGAATCCCGCGGTGCTGATGGTCATGGCTACGGAGGCAGCGGCCATGATCATGATTCTCACAATGATCATGATGCAGGAGCAGCCGCAGGTGCTGCAGCTACAATGATGTTTGCCTCAACGATGTAACATTATCATAACTTTGCATGAACTCATTTAAAATCCACCATAAACACCCATAAAGAAACTTATCCTGATACACTAACTCTAAAAAAGTCAACGGTAAAAATTAGATCAGAAACTGTGTCGGTATGTCGTGAGATTACCGTAGTATTCCTATTCTAATGAATAAGAACCGCCTTTCCCTTGGTAACATGGTTGTATAGCCAGCAATGGCTATCATAAGTGTAGCATTGCTGTCTCTGTTTTCGTCACGTAGCCTTGCCGAAAGGATGGGCAATGAGGATTGATGCATGTCACAGACCCGTTAACCGAACCACTTTTTCCTTTTCCCTGTACTAATCGCCTAGCCTTCGGATTGACAACTGGATGATAGCAATATATACATGTCTTTGATGATCGGTATTAATTTGTCATGGAGACGACAGGATATCTCTGGTGCTGATCACCTAACTTACCACCGCCTCTTCTAGCGTGACCTTTCACTCGGCTACCAACGCCAGTGCCGCTTTCACCGATACACATGATTCGTGAGTCTTTCTTATCAGAAGACACATCCGACACAAATCACTACTCTCCAGCAGCGAGCAATGCATACGCTCGCTTTGTACATAATAGTAGACCAGTGTGGATTAAAAATTTTCCTCACCGTCAGCAAGAACATCATGTTCAAACAATTCTCTATCATTGAAAAGGACCCTATTGACAATAATCTTGTTGTGAAACACTGTAAGAAAGAAAGAGACTGTGTTCGTACCCTACACTCTGAAATGAAAAGATTATCATTTGCAAACTCCAACGCGTAAGTTTTCTCAGTAAGCTTTTTAACCAGAACATCATATCTGATGCTACTGAAAACATAAAAAATGGAGTTATATATGTATAACGGTTATTTAGAATCACATCAAAGACACAATACCTTGTCTTGCCTCCATCAGCCGTAATAGCTGCCTTGCACCTTGGTGACATTACTGCAACTAAATCTGGCGCATGTTCTGTGGTTTGGCTACCAGGGAGAATTGGGACGCTGAATCTTCTGAATCCCTCGGGTAAATGGAGCGTATGCGAATATGGATAGACAGGTTAAGGGTTCCGTTTGGACAGCTTTTCTTTATTGCGGCACAGATTGGCCATTTTGTATCTCCAACCGTAGGTGAAAACTGGACGGCCATACGGTCTGAACAACAAGAGCTACAATAAATTCCCAAGGTTAGTGTGGATTGCGATATGGACGATTGGGTCCATTTATCAGCAAATGCTCTGACTATAGTTGGAGATCGCCTTGTCGTTGCAGCAACCGATCTTTTAAAAGAGAAACCAAAAGTAGATCCTCTAACTGTGAGGAGATTCGACCAAGACCGACGGTGGATGGTACTCAAGGTCCAATTTCCAGAAGTCAATCAATGGAGGCCTGTTGATTGTGTTTTTGGATTTACTACATAAATGAATCTCACTGTGATATTAAATCCATCCATAGCGCACATATTGATGGCCGCAACATTTTTTTTTATGTCACATCCCACGCAGCTAAAGCAATGGATGATACACGATGGCATCTATGGTGTGGTCGTGGTCCTGACCTAACCTGCAATCTTGTGGGCAACATAGACATGGCACCATTGGCAGGTCAGATTTTATATGTGTAAGCAGATTTAGTAGCAAAGCTAGCAGAAAATATAGCAAGAAACCTGGCAACAGATATCCTGATATAAGCTTATGGCCATAAATGTGGATAATTCTCACTTCTAATGCTCTGTATATGTGTGCGGAAGAGAAGTTTCCGCGGTCTACTATCTAAATTACAATTCTACAATCACAAAGCCTAACACATCACTGCCATACCCAGGCAACCAATGATACCAGCATCAATAGTAACCATAGTGCAGCGGTTGTTCCTGGGAATTTGGGTGCGTCGAAAATAAACCAGGCCGACGGACTCTGTACAAAACGGGGATCAGGTATAATACCGGCTTCAAAAGATTGGGGCTTCCATAATGTCACTTCCCAAAGAAGCGAGCGGTTGGCCCAAACACAGTAGTCAAGGACAGTGACGCCCGTGTTATTGGCTGTGAAATCGAAGACGTAGCTTGCATTTGGGTAAATGCAGCGAGGGATCATGTTCCAAAGATGTGCTGCTGAAACAAGATAGAAGCGGTTACTGCCCGAATTCTGATTTTTTTCACGGTCAGGCTGGATAAGGTCACCAGTCAATTTGTTCTGACCAGAGCTAGGATCAAATTCCACGTTGGTCCACGTTGGTTGGGTCGAAGGATCTTCGCGCATGAATAGCCACTGCTGCTTGTCTGGTCGGATCGCTTCGTAGTTATTGACATATCTTTTACTGAAATGACGTTTGTGAAGCGGACGTGGATCCGAGGGATCGTAGACGCCGTGGAAGTTTGGATAAATGTCAAAATCAGGTGCGTCTCGTGTCTTATTTTCAACTTCACACTGCCACATCACGGCTGCATCGTCCATGCCTCGGAAATGATCCCATCGTGTTGAGATGCACTTGTCATTCTTGACTTTGTTCAAATGATGGATGGAATAGTTTTTGTCGCCATGCCATTTCACTGTCCAGAGTGTACCATTGAATACAGTAGAATTCTCGCCCGATGTAGGTACCACCTGGTTGTCAAAGTCGATGAACTGAAGGTACTTGCCAGTTTCAACATGACGAAAAGTGTAGAATCCAGTCTATGATCATCCCTCAATTGTTTAAATTCTGGTCGAAGCTTTTTTTTTTTGGCTGTTTTACCGGAATGTGTGTTGAATTGTCGAGGATCTGTGGACCTATTATATGTGCTAAAGGATATGTTCCTTCGCCTGCCCATGCGATGGGAGCCAGGAGAGAGATAAGAAAAAGGAATGGAATGAATAGCATAACGCGAACAAAGAAAAAAAATAAAATAAAGGGGGCGATTACTCCTTTTTTTTCTTTAAAAAGTATTTGTTAGGAAAGCAAGCTACTTATGCCAGTCGCCTTCTGTGAAACTCCCCTAACAACGTCCAAACTACCGATTAGAGTTACCCGCTAAGACCAGGATGCCTTTGGCTAACTAGACGAGATGATATCTCCTCGTTCCTTCCAAAACACGCACTTTGTCCCCTGGCTGGGCAACAGCTATACCAAATAGGTAACATCGTCATCGTGATGAAAGAGGCAATTTCCAGGAACTAGAAGACAGCTTGCCAGGGTCATGGGACATATAGACAGAGACTAATTTTGCACTAATTGGAAAACATGGAGAATATCAACAACAGGGCGCTGAATTCTCGACGTGCCCCTTGTGCGACGACGTTGCAACTCCTACAGTACAAAACCTAATGAGCACCACATTTTGGGGATCCCGATCGGGTGGGATCGCTTAAGGAATCTTGTTAAGATCAGGATTGTTTTGACTAAACCTGTCTAATGATTTCGACATCTATTGCTATTAGTTTTCTTGAGAAAGCAGCTTGTTCATTATGGCAAGAATCAAAGTTATTATGTTGAATGCGATGCTGCCTAGCATTCTTGCTATATACACCGCGACAAAGGACATCATTACACAATAAGCTATTGTTTCTTTTTGCAAACAAAGCAATAATAAACAGGGAGATAAATTTCCATTAAAACTATTTTTTAACTCTGTACACAACTGGTTCAGATTCGTAGACAGAGTTCCCAGGAAGTCAACACGTTATATCCAAACGTGGTATAGAAGTAGCTTGTCATACGGATGATTTGATGCAGCCATTGTCATGAATTAGCGTTCAACAGTTTATCCGATATCCGAAGCTAATTTGTTAGGGTTAAGGGACAGATGTGGCTAAGCAACATCTGGAAAGATGGGGTTCCGCCAACAAAACGTTTTTGATGCTAAAATCAAACTACACTAAAGCACGAGGTCTTATCGAGATTTATTGTAGACTTCGGCGCAATCGATCTCCTCACTATTTCAGGGACCAGTTTTGTTTGATAGAAAGGACTGACGCCCCGATCTCCACAAATAGTCAACGACGCAAGACATTGCTCTGACGTGTATCTTTTCTAGAAGGAATATGTATTCGTGAAAGTTTGCAATGTAATCTGTACAAAGGCCAAATATGGAGACATTGATCCCTGAAAATAGTGTGTTAGGCAGTCAGTGCAAATAATAAGCTTATTTTTCTTTACATTACCCAAAAAGCTGGTAACATCAAACGCATACCCATCAACCCCTGCATTAGTTGTTGTGTATAGACGACCTAAGTACACGGCAAATATGCTTAGCGTCAAAGTGAAAAGTAATCCAAACAAGTTATTATCGTGTCCATGTTCTTGTTTGTATGCATGTTGAGGAGTATGCTTCGCGCAACCCCATTAAATGACTTCTTGCCCGAAAACATCTACAATCGGCTAGGCTGCAGACACCTCTGCTTCGTCTCTCCTTTTATGCTAGTTCGTAACCATTGACGGCCTAGTCTATTGGTGATCTAGCCGCTTCAAGTGGAAAGAGCCAGAAGTAGTGCTATTCTGTTTATTTCAGGACTATGATACAGTTTCCTATATGCGGGGTTATTTTTATTAAGTAACGCTGTCAAGTGATAATACTATTTGACTTAACACGCGTCTATCCCACCGCAGCACTCCATTTATATTATATGCGTATAGTCTCTGATTTTCCACTTGTATCATAGACATCTGATACTGCAATGTCTTGAGACAAGCACGAGGAGTCATTGTCGGTAGCAATGGAGCGTGAGATTTCCTGCGCGTCAAAACAAGCGAGAACTTCTGGAGCTTCCATTGGCTTTTTTATCACATAAGTTGTACCCTTTCCATATTTTTTGTGTATTGTTCGTCCTATGCCATCACGAGATGAGGTTAAAATCGCGCTAGTTGCTGCCGCTGCACCACCGACAATCGTGGTAGTAGCCTGAAGTGCCGAAAATATCAAATGACGCGTGGCATTTTGCATTGCATCCTGCGACTGAAGCTGCGCGTCGCTGTATCTTGTGTTGATTTCTGATATGGTTGCCGATAGAGCCTTGCTGATAACGTCTCCTCCTACTATAGAAGCAAGGCTATTGAGCGTGTTGATTCTCTCTCGGCCCATATACCTTGGCACGCGACACCTGTCGCCTTTGAAAAGACGTCCAAGCACGTCTTTCCGTTTTCTGTCAGTTCTATTGGAGGAGTTGTAACAGATTCCACGCGATTTTCTATAATGCTGGCGCCGCTGAAGTCCCCAAAGTTGTGAATAAGTAAATAGTAACGCTTTTTCTTTTTCTCTTTTTACCTTTGAATTCCCCGCGCTAGTACTTGTCCGGTGGTTACTAACGTCTGAGAAATCCAATCTGCTCCGGTCATCAAAGCGTTGCTGGTTTGATATAGGATCTTGATTTTCTGAATAAAGACCTTGTTTTAGCTTTTTAACATATGTACTGTTATCTCAAACCTTATCGTCGTTTCTGTCGAGAGTCACTGATAGGCTTTGATTTTCATGTCGATGCATCTCTTCTACATTGGTTGTCGGTCCATTGGTAAGTTGATAATGACCGGGATTTGTCCACGCCAATGTATCGGACATGTGATGACTGTTCTCTTGATGCACAGTGTATGTCAGGACGTCTTGGAAGATGGAGAAAGCTTGAGAATCCGAGACACTACAGTCTAGTCGCCATAGCCCTCCTTCTGGACGGCCTAGAATGACATAATGGTTTTCCTGCAACCAGACTTGTGAACCAGACGTCAATACCATAGATGCAAGTTGCTCATCGTAGTAGTTAAAGCATTGGATCACAAGGATTTCAGTCGTCATGTTTGTGAATAGGACGGCATGGCCATTGCCGAGAGATGTCAGTTGACCTTGGTAAAACAGAGATAGGCTGATGCGATCCACTGTGCATACATATACAAGGCTGTTTTCCATGATTTATTGCTGTTTAAAGAAGAGCAAAAGAAAGAGGCTGTAACGAAACATGAGTTAATAATCTAGATGTAAGAAATTCTTGGCCGATATATTGCAAGTCATTATTGCGTGGAAAATCACAAGCTTTTCATCAAGCACAAATTTTAAGGTTTATCTAACCGAAGAAAGAACTGGGAACCACCCACTCCATAATCTTCAAATGGTTTGTGCTCAAAGGCCAGAAAAGTTGGAAAGGGTTGTTCGCGTTGGGCAAAATCAAAACAAAAAGCCTTTGAACAAGCAAGCTTTGCCGTACAACATGAATCATGCTGCATTTATCACGTTTCCTCGTGTTTCTTGATCGTATCTCAGAACGGGATGACTCTCACAAAATTATACACGGTAACCCATAAGAAATTGTAATAGCGAGTGATGGTTGCCATGTGCACAGATTTGTAAAAGATATCTCGGGATGCAAGGAAAAAACGAAATCCGTATGATCTACCGTGAGATGATGCTAAAACCATGATAATTCGCTTTGCCACGGGACACTGGTCGGCTTTGCTAAAGTATTCGAAAGGTTCACGAGTACTATCTACCTGCCATTCCTTTATCTGATAAAAAAGAAGATCTATATGGGTGATATTTCTGGAACGCATCTAATACGGCGAACAAGTTGCGCAGAAGTTACAGCAATGCCACATTATAACGTTATCGTTTATAATTAAAATGTAAACAGCTATGTATACTTGTTTGTCACGCAAAACCTGAAAGGAATTGCATCAGCTGTGCCGTTCGGATGCCTTCATCTTTGACATTTTAATAAACTCGATCCCGACAGAAAAAGAATAACTTGAGGTTTATCTCCATTTTACATGTGCATACCGTATCATGAGTAGTTTTCTCCTTTTTAAATACCATTATTCTGATAAATTTTAACTAACAACGGAACGGTGTTTTTAGTTTTCATTAGCATGCTTGGATAAATGATTGTTTGTTTCATGTAACTAGGTTATGTCCCTGCATCTCATTACTTGTTCCTACATATTACGCAAAGCAAATGTTCCATAAAAAGTGGCACTTTATTTTGTGAAACCATGAATACCTGTGATGAAATGAAAACTTTATTCTGCTTAAAAAGAAAAAGAAGAGATAAAGAAAAACATTGGAACTCCTTTCCTTAAAAGTTTATAGGCATTAGTAGTAATGAAGAAGAAGAAGAAATTGGCATAGGCGGCAAAGACAAGAATAAAATAGAGTAAAAGAATCTATGGGCATGAGTCATGAGATGAAATGAAATTTAAAAAGAAGATGTCATGGAAAAAAATGCAGCAATAATAAGAAGAAATAAAATAAAGAAGACAAGGCTCTAAAAGGGATGTAATTTAAAGATGACGATTATGGATTTTTTCGTGTCGTTTCATATCATATTTTCGTGCAAAAGAGCGTTGACAGTGACAGCAAACGAACTTCCGAATTCGATTTGGATTATGTGTTTGAACATGTTCAATCAAGTTGTGGCGCCTCTTTGATCGATGGGGGCATAGTGGGCATCGGTATTGTTTTTCCGAATCCTTCTTTTTGGGTACTTGTGGCTTGCCTGTTGCGGGGGGCATCGGCTCAAATAACAGGGAGGGGTGAACATTTACATCGGTATACCCGGGATAAGCAATAGAATCCTTGAGCACGAGGTCATCTATGACAGTATCTTCGAGGTGTCCGAACAACGGGATGGCTGTTGCTGAGTATGAATCTGCACCCATTGTTGTTGTACTCGTAAATTGTGGTGGCGGTGGCGTCGTCATACAAAAAGGGCTGACGGGCGAACAAGAAGAAAGTGAGTTGCAATAGCCAGATGATGGCGTCGGTACTAAAATTGTGTTATTTCCATAGACAGGTTGGGCATTAGCAGCGTAGGTATTATCGTATACTAGTGGAACAGGTGACGACGATGATGTGTAGTATGATTCTGGAAGTCCCCACGAATGAGTATTTGGATGCAAAGTAGGAACAGGTTCCACTGAAAGAGTTGGTAGATGTGGATGTGATACTTCTTCTTCCACAGGAATGTCTGTGTCGAAGAACAGAAGTTGTAAAAGATGGGCATAACTCATGGTTTGTTAAGTACAAGAGAGATAAAAAAAAAAGGTTTTTTTTTTTTTTTTTTTTTTTCAGTAAAGATGTTTGCTCCCCTTTTTATATGTTTGCTGTTTATGACAGGCCCAAAGCGGCTGCCAGTAAATAGAGCCTATAGACTGCATGAAAAACGCCACAAGTTCTCGTTTCGTACTTTTTTTTTTTTGGTATCCCAGAATAGCTGCCAAGCTAACGGTAGGGAACACACGATAATACAGATCCTATTTTTATCTAGTCCTTTTAGCGTACCTGGTTACGCGTCTTCACGCTAATACAAACACTCCCCTCAAGTATTTCCTTTCCCCCCCCCTTCGCTACCTATACTATGTATGACCTTAGAAACAAGATTGATCCACTAGCGGATAACTAGTGATCACTTTCATTCTTTCTCTCACGTGAACATGTTCATTCGTCTTCCGATTCTCCAAAAAAGAAAAGGACTTGCTGAGCAACTCCCTCTGTCTTGGCAGAAATTTTTAAAGACATAAGAATCAAAACTGAGAGTTCCGCATGGACCCACTGTCACGGAGTCTAACTTAGCCACGTTTGTAAAATACTTAAAATGCAAATTGACGTTTTGGGATTCCAAACAACATCTGACCTAGTTGACATATCTATGTAAAACATGCATGGTTTTTTCTATTGTCTTTTGAGCACGTTTCTTGTTTCATCCACCTGTTTACGATGCAGCATAAAAGCAGGTGTGATCCATCGCCCGCAGGAACATTGTGCACCAGACCAGCTGTAAGAGCCAAGTTTTGCTACACATTTCGGACAATCAATTCGGCCTTGGAGTTGCCCATCCTGAATAGCAGTAATCCACTCCATCGGTTCGATAAAGTAAGATGAACAATGTGTGTTATGGGATGCCAGTGATGCCAGTAAAGGATTTAAGGCTTGGTTTACCCCTGCACGTGGCAGGGCTTCGCTTGACATATTAGTAGTATGCTCTGTAATATGGAGATCTGTATTGCGTTTCGTGTAAGAAAACGCTTGCTGTCCTGGACCAGGTGTATGATCAATGATGTTTTCTGCGTCAACCAGTATCCGTCTAAAAATCAATATGATAAGCCAATGTAACATTTTATACAATTTCCTCTCTTGCCTGCATTTTTTGCATCGTAATGATTTAAAGCCCTTTGTTGCGATCTTTGCCGACTGAGTCTGCTGCTGCTCAGGGTCAGGTGCCAACGTCAGATTGTCAATATATCCATTGGCTACCCTCTTGCGTCACTTGTTTGTTCTTTTTTTTTCCTTTTTCTTTTCTTACCTTGATGTTGCTCAGCCATAGTGGCAACTAAAAATCGCCTATATTCTTGATGTTTCGGATCTACATCGTACTGCAGTGCATGATACAAGTTCAACTGATTTAGAAATCCAGAATTAGGTGAAACAAAATCCCGTTTCGACTTGATAATATCCAAAGCCTGCTCAACATTGATGTTGCCACTTCGCATCAGATACGCCGCAATAACCGTCGGACTACGTGATACGCCGGCTTGACAATGCACTAAAACCGAACCTCCACTTTGACGAGCCTCTTGGATATATTCATATGTCTCGTCAAAATACTGAATAATATTTTCTTCGGGTGTATCAAATATATTGATATTCTAAAATACATCATACGTCAAGAAAATAGGATTATGTTGTTGTTGTTCACTTGCTTTGTACGCAATGCTTTTAGATGGCTGCTCAAACTCGCCCAGCGATAAAATATGTGTAATGTTGTTCTCTTTTAAGACATATTCTGAATAGGCTGCAGTACAACTTCCAAGAAAAAGCCCAGGTACGATTTTCTGAATGCACTTGTCGATCGGCGTAATCATGGCACTGAAGAAAATAAAAACTGGGAAGGGACGGTTTTTCTGAGGGCATGAATGTCTGAACTCCGCAAACGTTTTACTGTGGTAAACGTCGACGAAAATCTCGCCATACTAGATTTTCCAAATGCTTGGCTGCCAATAAGGAAATTTAGAAGTCGAAAGGCTAGTGGGAGAATCACACGTTACACATTCTTGTTGAAGCGTCGCATTCTATCGTCGGTAACAACAATTGTCTGGACAGAATCTTGTATACAGCAGGATTAACAAAGGAACGTTTTTCTTTTTAAAAAAAAAATGTTGATAAGATGCAGCGCAGTAGGCTTATACAATCCTGGGAAACTCAAGGAAAGCTATAAAACGCAGGCGTAGCGTGGAACTTTCAGACAGTTTGTGGCACCACTACCCTTCCTTTTTTTTCTTTTTTTCTTATTTTTGTTCCATTTGTTGCAGCATACTGAGCCATTTATTTTTTTCTTCATTTTCTTTTGTTTTCTTTTGTTTTCTTTTGTTTTTATGGTCGCAGACAAAAGTGGCCCCCATTCTCATGGGCCGATGATCTTGCCTTCTTACCATGGCGACAGGTCGAGGATGGAACAAGTCACTACGAAAGTCTATCCGTGCAAGCCTAGCGCCTACATGGTTTCTCGTCAACCTGACCCTTCCATATCTCGACCATCAATGTATACAGATCGAAGTAAACCTTCGCTCTCTTCACCAATAATACCTGCTCGATCACCTTTCCGAATTCGAGACTCACAAACCTCCAAAGGTAAATTTTCTGTGATCAACTAAAAAAGAGAAAGCTAAATTTTTCTTTAATTATTGTAAATTCAGGAACCTCGGCGCCATCTAAATCACATTTGGGTCACCATTTTCATCATAGCAACACCCCATCCATTCGCTCTAATCATGTATCCGCCGAATTAACCCGCATGTGGAAAATCAAGCCGAAACTAAAACATCGACAGCCTGTAGTAGAAGGAAATATGGACACGACGGAAGACTATATAACTCAACTATTAATATCACTGGCAGCTCTGGAATCCCGCGAATTTGAGATACTTTCATTTGACCAATTGGACCAACTAAAAAAAGTAAGCCAAGACATCTCTTCTTTCTTTTAAAAAATTAAAAAACAAAAAAGCAACATGTGGATTTGCAGCGACAGATTTCTCATGCTACAGAACGCCTATGCTTAGAATCTAAAATCAAAGACGTAACGCGTTCGTTAGCTCATCTTGATCGAAGACGGTCTGGCTTAATTCGATCCGATCAAGCTGTTCGCACTGTTGATGGGGTCGTTTTACAACTCACATCATATCAGACTGAAGCACATGCGATAAAAGCAAGGCTGCTGCAGCATACTGCTGGTGTACTCGGCTTAGGTCTTCGGAAACTCGAGTCAGCCCAATGTATGACAAAGAAACCGTCAAGTCATGACGAAGAAATTCAGACAAAAAACCGCGAGATTGCTGAGCTGCGGTCAGAATTGGAGCAGATTACCAACACGTTAGATATGATGCTACGACGTTCAGCAATGCAAGATGACAATGATAACGACAACAATTATACCCCACCTGATTCCGCCTATGGAAAATCTACAGAAGATCTTAGCCACATCTTGTATACCTCAGACACAACTCATACAACATTATCAGGCTCATTACTGGCAACCGTAGAGAGAAAGTTGAACAGTTACAAAACCAAGACGCGGCTGCTAGAAAGCGAAGCGGAGAAATATCGATTGGTGTCCCTATCGGAGCAGAAACTACAGAGCCAGCTACGTGCAACGGAAAACGAGCGGGATGCAGCCGAGGCTCAGTATCAACGGCTGATAAGAAAAGAGTCGACTCGAAGCAGTATTCTGGATCCACAGCTTGTATTAATCAGAGCCCGAGTGGAAAGCTTTTCGGATGAGTCGCCATTTGGGTAAGTCATCTATACAAGCACTCGACGTAAATAACGGTAAAATACAGCGTTAAGGACCAAGAAGAATTACTACATCCATTGCTAGATAGAATATCAGAATTGGAACTTCAACTCAGGCAAGCTGAAGGCCATAAAGAGGATATGCAAGTCAAACTAGCTCGCTGCGAACGTGAAAAGAGTGCATTGGTAGTAAGTCGGGCCGAACTCGAAATGAAATACAGCAAGGCTCAGTCGCAGACAAACGTGTACATGAATCGAGAAAAGGCTCTGAACGTCGAAATGCAGCATTATCGAGATGAAGCACTTCTACTACGTACCGAAAAAGAGAAATGGGAACGTGCTTACAAGCGCGAATCTGCATTGCATCTATACGCAATAAGCGGCAATGGTAGCGATAGCGGCATTCTCCGACAACAGTATGAGCAGCAGCTGGAGCAACAACAAAAAGAGTTTGAGACACAACTCAAAGAAAAACAGACTCTGCTGGACAGAACAAGACAACAGTGTGAACAAATGCGGACGGAACGTGACCAGTGGATAGCTACTTCAAATGATCTTGAGAATCTAGCTCGCGAAAAGCTACAAGTATTGCATCGTCAAGAAGAAAATGTTGCTAGATTAGAGTCCGAATTAAACAAAGTCAATGGTACCGTACAAGTGCTTTCAGCACGTGAAGCAGCTTGGATGGATAAGAATGCCTCAGTCGAAGCCAACCTTGAAGGAATGCTCAAAGAATTTGACCGACTGACATCTACCGTGATGGACCTTGAAGCGGATCGGGTAAAATATGAACGCCGCATTGATCAGCTTATCGAGGTTCAGCAACAATTTGAGAATGAGCTTTTGGATGAACGCGTGAAGCATTTGGGCAGTACAGATGAAACACTGTCGTCAGCCACTATGCGAAAGGAATTCCGGATGCTTGTCAATGACCTGAAAACAGAACACCAGCATATACTAGCGAAGGAAATGGACGAGAAAAAACACCTGCAGAATATCATTAAAGATATGAAACATGAACGAGAGATGGCAAAGTACGACCGTATCAACAAAGGTGTTCAGACACCGTTTGAAAGTGAACTAGTCTAATTTGTACGGGCGCCGACCAGTAATTTGTAAAAATTTCTTTACTTGGATATGCTTAATTGTAATGTCTTCAACAAAAACAAACGAATATGCTCTTTTTTTATTTTTCTTTTTCTAAACTTACTAGTGTTTATTTACCTTTTGTGTTACCTAAAGACCATTTTTGTTCGGACGAAATAAAGTAGACTGACGGAGCACGCCAAATCCTGTTTGGGCAGGCGGCTAGATCTTGTAATGCGAACCTGTACCGGATTTTTCAGGTTCTTTGAGACAAGTTGTGATAGGTTTAACATGGTTTACAAAACGGGCATGCAAGATTTTGCCTAATATTTCACAAATCCTACTAAAAATCTTGGAAAACCTGCAATGTATAAAAGTATCAAGTTCCCCACACACACACAATGGATTAGCGCATGCTTCCTGTGACATGTATAGTTGATTGCAGACAAACATTAACCCACGTGTCGTACTATCCGCTGTGCTCTCAAGGTTTGATCTCTACTTCGGCAAATCCGGCCGATAGGAAAACAACTCATGTAAAATACTGCACGTCATTATTTTCCGAACTTGTCCAGTCGCCGTGTAGACCGCCTCTCGTCCTTAGACCGCCATACAGCGTCTCATGCAACTTTTGTTTTGCTGTTTGTTTCAGTTTAAAAAAACCTTCACTAATCACATTTATTTTTAAATTAAGGTTGGACAAGAGATTTGTAAACAAACGTTATCTGTTATTCGTAATGAAATGCAACGGCAATAACACAAAAATAGGGAAAAATGCATCACTATCGTTTCTGCAAAGGAAAGTTTTAACTTCCTGACAAATGCAATATTATCGTGGCGTTGCATTTAGCTAGAATGCGTCTCGGATCACTTATTTGCCAGGAATTATCACCAATGTGGCACTTTAAATAGCCTTTTGCGCGCCCCAATAAACAAAACCAGCTAGCGTAGATAAGTCAAGCTCGACAATGCGGTAAAGCTGCATATCATCAGCGTTGTGATCATATTGTCTTTCAACAACATAGTTGAGAGCACTTTTGTTTTCAACCAACACACCAAGAGTCATCGTGAGCGATAGCTCCATCCCATTTGCTATCCACCGCTACTAGAATCTCCCGATATGATGCAACTCATATTTGCTTCTTTAAATGACTCACTGTCCATGACACTACTGTGAACTGTGTACGACAAAACGGCGATAACGAGAGGAAAGCATATCCATCTCTACATAACAACTTAATTTGAGCACACCTCGTAGAATAACGATTCGTAATATCTGCTGTAGATGCCATCAATAAAAACTGAACAGACTTGCGCGTGCGTTTTCTTTCTTTTTTTCTTTTTCTTCAGTTGATGGCGAAAATTAGAGATTCTCTATATCATTAAGCCTCTACTCGCGATACCCGCCGGTGTCGCAGAGTTTGCCATATTTAATCCTTGCTGCTGGGATGTTTGCGAAGATGTCGACGATAGATCCTCAATGAAATCCCAAGAAAAAGTCCACTCTCGCTTGACTTTCTGCCAAGTGGTTGGATCAAAAAACACGTACAGACCTCGTTCCACGCCATTTTGGGACGTCCTTCGGAATACCGGCGGTGCTTTGTCATTCTCGTCTGCTTCCTTTGTCAGCCACAGACCCAGTTCCTTGTGGTACCGCCAGTTTCGATTGTACCTAGATAAACGATAAGCACGGTACATGACTTGCCTTCCCTCCAAGAACCTACAGCTCCTGAGCTGCTGCCTCCTGGGCAGCATCCCTTGGCATACAATAAAAGACATAGAATAAGATCTCGTCCGAAAAGGTTCGCATCCGTTGATGCGCCGCCGGTGAGGCCTGAACATTTTGATAGCATGGAGGAAGATAGTAACCTGGCTCGACGTTAAGCCCTGGAGGCGTTTGAGTATCTGACCACGGAGAAATAAAAGTGGAGTATATAGACCTAACACTAGGTCAATAACAACATTTCCACCAAATAAATCATAAAGTCACTGACTCTGCTGTATTCAGGTCCAGGCCAAGTGTTGTCAGATCGCTACCCAGTGCCAACATACTGCGATCAGGGTTGGTCATTCGAATAACCCCCAGAAGCCCTAACAAGCCATACGCGTCAGCACCCCCGTCGGCGCCAGCAGTGTCACTCCATTCTCCTGTATTCATTCCGCCTTTGTTACTGCTAACGTGCGCTGCTGAAATAGCTTCCCGCATGGGTTTCCGTCCTGTCGGCAGCTGTGGCGGAGGCACTGGCGCTGCTGCTGCATCATTACGGTCTTGCAACTTTTTTCCGTCCATTCATTTCAAAGAAAAATGATGTACTACCGATTTTAGTTATCATTCGCATGGCAAAAGCCCTTTTTCATTTGTACTTTTACCCACCCACTGCGATGATTCTAACGGATTGCTTCTCGCGCTGTATTTACCTACGTCAAATAAACGGATCAGAACCTAGAATCATGATAAGCAGACGAGTTGCCCGTTGTGGTCTATCAAAATTCACTTTCTAACTTTGTGTGCTTTTTTCCTCCTCTTTCTTACACAAGCATAGGAGAAAATATAGAACAACCATACGTACCATTGATAGAGGACATGCCTTCTCGCATACCGTTGTATGATAACCATGACTCTTGCTTGTTCATGGGAGAATTATCCCCAAATGCTCCTGTCGAACTTTGTAATGCAGGGAACTCATCTACAGAAAATGACCTCGGCGCAATTCCTCGAGCCGTCGTCAGCTGTTCGTAACCACTTTGTCGGGGTGCTAGAGGTGGTTGATAGCTTCCCAAGGACGCCGAATCTCGAAGGGAGAAATCAGGCATACTAGCAGTACCATTGCCCACTAATGCCTCTTGCAGATGGTTCACGTTGGCATTCGCACCTGCTGTTGTTGCATAACTTGCTAAGCGGCTGGGTTGTAGAGAAGACATAGATGTCGTTGCATTTCCTCTGTTGCTTGCCTGAGGGGCTCCCAACGCGGGGAAATCGTTTAAATCGATACCGTTGCTATGACGAAACATCGTGGAATACAGTTCAGGAAATACCATCCCCGAAAGCTGCTTTGCTTCTATTAGCTTTTACGTCATGACATGTTCTGATTGGTCATGTATTTCACTTGCCGCACACAAGCTGGAGATGGCTGGTTGTCTACTTGCACTTTTACTATTTGCCTACACTAATAACAGTAATAATGGCTCCTAAAAGATTCGTCCTCAGGTCATGCTTCATATAGGCCAGATCTGATTATAGGACTAGGGCTCATAGGTTACACAGCGTACAAACTACTTTTGACCTGCCCTTAGTCTTATTTTCACTAAGTGTCCGTCCAGGCTGGAGTATTTAGTATGGTCCTTAATGCTGCCAAGGCAACAATACTGGAAAGCTACTATACGATTGCGCTCCTAGAGGTTGGAACGGGTTTCCTATGGTCCGTATGAGAAAAATGGTGCGTTTAATTGCTGTAAATTCTGTACATTGGGTCACTGCACATATCACTGAATACTTAAATGGGTGGTCGTGCTATGAAAAATAAAATACACATAGATCCTCTGGAGCGAAGCTGTCATTAACAAGCATACTAAGACCTTTCCCTTCCAGTGTGATAAAAACAGACGGATAGGTTGGTACTGATCCTTATTCAGCTTATAAGCTCCCTGCCTTTCTTTATTAAGATATAGATTTCTCTGAAGCACATTGCTGTCCCTAAGAACAATGCTATGTAGCTGTGCTTTATATATGTCGAAGGTAGCTATCCATGGTCCATATACAGTGTGTGTAACACGAGAGGATGGGTACAAACAAAAGGCAGTAAAAAGCCACAAGCATTTTGAAACCAGACGAAGTCACTTAGTCCATCGCGTTTTTCCTGGGGGATGGCCCAAACTGGTTGAGTGCAAACATGGCCTCGACGCACAGCGTTTACCTCTTCCGCAACATCCAGACACATCAAGTCCTTGTCAGCACGCGACAATTTTTAAAGGTGACTAATATATAGTAACCAAGAATGACGCAGGGAATTGACCACTTCGCAGACAAATGCATTGAATCAGTTGGACTCGTCGATTCGCCCTGTTCGTCTTCGAAAAGATCTGTGGCGTCCTATGGTGGCTCTCACTGGGTTTGATACACCTCAATCGGCTCAAGCGCTATCCGATGCGCTTCTTCAACGCTCAAAATCCCGTCAGCTTGAATTGAAGACGTCCCCAGAACAGCTTTCACGACCCAAGCGTTTGAGAATTACGGATCAGAAGGACCTTATGGAAAAATCTGTTACATCATTATGTGAAGCCTTGGAAGATATTGCTCCAAAGCATTTTAAGAACGCTAAACTGACTGCGCTATGGGAACAACAACATTTTATTGATATGCGTGGTGAGAAGGATTGGCCAGCATTTGTGGAACATGGACAACTAGAGTTGAAGAATAACCGTTTTGTGCCTGCTGAAGTGCCATCGTAAGCCCCATGTACATAACATAGAGCATGTAATTAAACGAAGTCGGAACACCAACATTTGCCTCCGGATATGAAGTTAAAGTGATACTCGGATGGATGTAAACAGCGTTTGCATCATGTTCACTTCAAAGCGCAATAGAAATATCAATAAATACTAGAGGATTTTGCGAGCGACTTTGCGTTGGATAAAAACAATCATTTGCCTGGCAAATAGGGGTGGTTTTCGCCATAAACGGAAATAGTTTTCATCATTTCCATGATCAACCTTAGTTATTAAATGGAAAACAAGGACTACTTGCTAGTATACATGAGGTACAATTTCACCCAAAAAGTTATGAACGAAAATTGGAAAGAGATAGTGCTGGTGGCAGCATTGTACAATCACGATTACATCAGATCAATTTACCATACTGAATTGATAACAATCTCAATAAGGCTTTAGATGAGATTTATGGTTGTTTACTCCTTCCAAAAGAACCTCGCTCTTGGATACTTCATTTGAGTGGAATCAGTACCCGATGAAACTCCAACACAGATGTCGAAAGACACAAATGCACCAGCGCTTTTAGTCATATGTAAGGACTGTGAAGGCAAGGGACACCCTAATAAGAGCTATAAGTTTTGTCCACTGAATGCCAATTACGGACGAACAAGGGGTAAGTAGCTTTCAAATACATTTTTTAACAGGTACACTATAGTTAGTGAAAACGGAAACTAACGCTGGAAGAAGCTAGGCAGTCCTCGAAAGCAAAAAAAAAGACGGAGGATCTGAAAGCGAGAAGAGACTGCTCATGAGAATTTAGCTCGCCATTGTGTCCCTCTTGCGGATCCCTGGAGTATTCGTTGATCATGAAACAAATACTAGACGAAAAATTGGGGAAGCATCACGAAAGATTCACCAGGAAATTAGTCATTTCAAGACACTTTTCATTGTGTTTTGCATCTCTGCAGTAGTATCCATAAATGTCATTATAAAAGCTCAGCTTTTTGTAAATTGGAATAACTGCGTCGAGAATTGCTATAGAAATTCATGTAACCTTCATTAAAGCGGCTACTAAATAACTTCTTCATAAAGATTGACAGTAACGAAACTCTTGAGTGTCCGTAGTAATTCCCCTCTGCTCCATGCCCAGGATTTTTGTATTCGATATGCAAATTTGTCTTGGATAAGCGAGTTACCAGCAACGACATCTTCGAACAATTGACAACATTCTGTAATCAGTACCTAGGCCAAATAACTTGAGCCATTTTGTGAGATGGAATGACCCATTTTTGGAAAATAGATGTCTCAATAGCCTGCATGACATAGATTCATGATAACGGGAGAGAGCCCACCCCTCTAGTACAGTGAAGGTAGATTAACGTTCCCATATCAGCCACACACACTTTCTTCATCACTTTTTTTTATGTAGCCGATAGATCCAGTAAACCCAATGACCTCATAGAAAAGAAAAAGCGATCTCAGATAAAGTCTTGCTAGATATCTTGCAAGAAAGTGATCTTGTGACAAGATAAAAAAATGAACTTTGCTTTCTATTTAATGATTTGACGTTATCCCTACCACTTGCCTGGTTCCGAAGATGCAGAAACACAGGTGCCTTGTCGCCAAACTTAATCGCGCAGTTACAAACGTCGCTGAAATCAGAGCCGTTACAACTAACCTTCTCATCCGAGAATTGCCACAAGCGAATGACTTCTCAACGTACAATCGTGAAATCAATATCCTTGTTGGATCAAAAGTCAATCTCGCGTTTTTTTGGGCCAAACGAATCTATGTGTGCTCTATTGAACAAATGCTAGCTAATTTTATCTCATCAGCGATATGCTGTCTGGAAAGCTATGGTTGGTTCAGCCAGGTGGCTAGAATTCAAGAAGGTACTCAACTGCCGTTTCAAACATCTGTACTTAATACTTTCGATTTATCCGTCACTATCTCCATTTCTTCCGGGAATTTCGTCGGGCACTCCCCTCGGGCACTCTCACTCCTATGCTTTCGTCAAACCGCAATAATCAAACACAAGCTAAAAGCGTCCGAGGGTAAGAATACCTAACCGTGAGAGCGCTTGCTACCTGGAAATATGCAAGAGGTGTAATAGTTTGAACAATCAAAGGCTCAATACGCCATGAAGTATATTTGAAGAGTAATGGTACATTTATGCTGATGCATTGTATAATCATAATTACATCACACCAATTTATTACACTGAACGAACATTTATCTCAGGAATGTCTTGGATTAGACTTACGCTCACTTAATCCGACGAAATTCCCTTACTTGCTGTATCCCTCACCAAGCACTGTATCATATTCCATTGATCTGTGAAAGATTACCCTCATTGCAGTTCTAGTCATTTCTATCCAATGTTTACTCTGTTGATAAGCAGGGACCAGCTGCATTACCACTTTACTGTCGTGAGGTTCCTGAGAAGAATATTATTTTGGAAGGTACTGGCTTTCGATGAAACGCTCCGAATTGGTTCAGCCTAGAAGATAGTACAAGTAAACTATGGTTAGGTACAAATTTGTTTAGAGTATCGCAGTATCTTTTATTGTGACATTTTCTTGTTATTTCACATCTTCCTACCGTGCCTATCCCTGTCAGAGCCTTTTTTCGATGAAGAGATGATAGTAAGTTTGAAAGATATGAAGGCAGTATAGTATTCGCCCAACGCTCTGACGTTTTAAAAATTCGATTGACCTTTTTAAACTTTTCATAACCTATCTTTTTGTCAATAGACATAAAGACGAGAAGCACAACTTTTGAAAGTCACCATTTTCTGAATTGCTGTTTGAAAGCCAGTACAACAAAAGGGTTACTGTCACATTTGCCGAACCCAACTTCAATTTAGAGTAGTCGTAAGCATACACAGAATGGCAGAGAAAAAATCGGCACGAGATTACGTTGAGTCTTACGTGCAAGAGAATGACAATGACGTCAAGGATTATTTGTCATCGCAGCAACCACGGTATGATCCTGGAAAGATCCCTACGGCAGCGGAGACGACTCCACAACAACCACCTACAAATGATCAAAAAGAAGAGCAGAGATCCTCTTACAATCTCCACCAGCCAACCATAAATCCTATGCCAAGCGATCAAGCCACTTCTACAACCGAGAAACCAAACGTCATTTGGGCCGTTCGTGATATTCTTGACCAGAAACGCGAGATTCATGAAACAGCGTTGGGCAACTGTGCCGACCTCCACGTAGATCTTTTGACATGTTTTAAAGATGGAAGTTGGTGGGATAAGGCAAAGATGTGCGAAGAGCAGAAACGAAAATTCTGGGATTGCTATAACAACCAAAAAGTTGGGTTTACATCCTAGTCAATGAACAGAGATTAACACGTATGATAGAAATTCTTGAAGACAGCAAACTACAAGGGACCGATCAATACACCAGAACAGGATACACAGATTCTGTATGACGCGATAAATCTACGTCGAGAAAAGGAAAAAACGACGAAACAAGAGGAATCAGCACAACAATAGATTGTATAGAGTGGGTGAAGCAAAGCTTTTAGTACGGAAAACACAGCACAAACATTGAAAAAGAAAGTAATACCTACATAATATCTGTTTGTCCAATGATCGGTTATTTTTGAACGTTTAAAATTCCCCTCGGAATAAGAAGGAAAACCATTGAAGCTATAGTCGATTTGCTGTAAGGAAATTAATCATCCTTTTCAATTGTATACACATCCACAATGGTTGACGACGTGTTTAAAAAGAAACGCTTATTTACCGTTATTTGTATATACAAAGCAAGTAGAAAGAACATAAATAACGGGCATACCGCCAGTATATTTCAGCTCTTCTTTCACTCCACGGAACGTCTATGGTTAAACTCATTCTCTTAATTACAATTGCTTCTGCGGTGGCGCTGGTAGCCCGAGGAGCTGCGGTGATTAAAGACCACGACGACGATGATGACTATGACGATGATTATGACGACGATGACGATAACCATGATTACCCAACAGCAACGCCTACCAAGAGTCGTGGTCCGACAGCAACACACACTACTATATCAAGAGACGTCTACCCTGTTTCGTCCCCTTCTTTTCTTCCTTCTTTCTCTGAGCCTACCTTGACTGTTTCCGACCCTGTGCCTACAGGACCCATTGAACGCGATAGCGATTTCAACGTTAAGAGTTATCCCGACACCTGGAAAACACCTCCTACAGATGATGCGGATCTAGACAGCGCTATAGCGTCCATTGATTTCGAACATGTACCAAACTTTCCGGTGCGAAAACTGAAAGCAAATGGTGAGATCGATACCGACAGCTACGACGTGGGCGATGACGACGCCTGTTGGTGGACTGTCACTGGTTGCACTTCCCCAAAAAAAACGTACCTTCCAGAAGATATATACAGATGCCCACACGCCGGCGACTGGGGCCTAGTAATGAATTCTTAAGAGCATAAGCTGCATGTACTCACTAAGCACTTGCTAGACATACGATGATGGGCCACTGAACCCGAAATTGAAAAATTCTTCTGATCCTTACGCCGAACCCCGCCTTTACGATTACCTCGCGGAACATCATAACCAAAGAGCAACTCTTTTCTGTAAGTTTTTTTTTCGAAAAATATTGTATTTAATTAATCCATACGATAAGTTGTTGGGTCCAATGTTGTAACATTCCCTGAGGCTGCCAAACGAGCATTAGAAAACGGTCATGAATTATGTTTGCATACATGGTCTCACTCGCCTATGACGACGAAGACCAATGAGGAAGTTATTGCCGAGCTTTATTGGAATCTACGGGCGGTTAAGGAGGCTACAGGTGTTACCAGCCGCTGTTGGAGACCTCCTTATGGTGATGTTGACGATCGTGTAAGAGCAATTGCCCATCAGATGGGTCTCAGGACGATCCTATGGAATAAAGATTCCCAGGATTGGCAATTGAGCGACGACGGCAAAACCAAGCCCGAAACTATTGACGGATACTTTAAGAAATGGATTGAGGATCATGAAAACGGCGTCGACAAGGACGGCGGTCATATTGGACTCCAGCATGAGTTGAACCATCACACTATCGACGTGGCTGAGAAATGGCTTCCACATATGCAGAAGACATTCCATATGAAACCTGTCCATGCCTGTATGAATTTACCAAAACCTTACTGGGAGTACAGTGGTGACGATGATGATGACGATGATCATCACCATCATGACGATGACGACGATGATGATGATGATGACGACGACGACGACGATGATTAATCTCACCTTGACATAGTTATAGCACATTTTACCGCCAGACTGGCTGTCATCGTCCATTGCTGCTTTATCAACAGAATTCGTACTCATATTTTCTTATCAAATATCATTTCTTTGTTTCAATAAATAGACAATCGTAACAGTACTTTGGAAGTGAATGGGCCACGAAAGAGAAGCATAAATTCCTACGGTTCCTTCTGCGACAAATCCAATGACAAATGTCGTGCAAACTTTACTTCCAGTGTTGGAAGTCGTAAAAAGGATAGTATTAACTCATCTCATCGAGTTAAAATAAGCTGCGCTTTCAAACGAGCTCTTCTTGGATTATTTCATAATGGCGCTCTACGCCATGATCCAAAATTTGATTTCAAAATTACGTACCTCTTTTGCGATGAGACTTTGAATGTGTAAGCACCATACTTTAAACCTCTATCAGGATGATGTAATAACAGTACGTGGTAAAGGACGTTAGTACTCACCATCCTGTTTCATAGTATACTCGTATTCAAGATAATCAGGCGTTGTTTTTTTTTCCTTTGACTCCGCCCTCTCTAATGATACCCTCAGCTAGTATTTTTTGACATAGGAAGGTGTTTACGCCTTTGCATATATTGCCCGGCCTGCATAGATTCTATGCTACAGCTCTGTAAATTGCATCCTGTTCTACACGAAGTAAACAATTGTCAGACGCTCGCTTTTATGTACAGTGAGACTCATCAGAAGCTGCACCACGTTAACCCCTCAGCAGCACGTTGCTACCTTAAGCCAATCCCTTAATACCAGCAAAGTCCCTCCTGTCGCGGCCTATCGGTAACAGTTTTGGCAACGTTCTGCGCCATTAGACTATAATTACAAGGCGAGTTTAAGAGAAACGCACATTAGTGTTACCAATTGTATCTCCTACCATGGATACCTACGCTATTTGGATCAACATACATTAACCGACAACCAAACTCATATAAGGTATCTTTTTTTAATGACCAATTGATATGTTAAAAATATTGTACAGGCTCTGTTCCTTTAAATTCTTTTCTGGTTTAGTTCGAATTTTATTGGAAGGTGCATAAACAGTGTAGTGGAGATATTGTCACAGTACTCCACGGACGAGCACATGCTTGTAGCCAGTTTCTGCTTCTAAGTCAGCTATCGTTTCTGTACTTCTTGAAATATCAATATCAGTTAAAACTTCCCACAGAATAATTCATTATTTGTTTAATTGATATCCCAAAGTGCGTGGTTCTGAGTGTTCGTAGCCATTTCCTTCTGTAGAATCTAACAAAGATTCAAACAACGTGTTAAAGGATTATATGCGCATTATAATAATTGATAAGTAAAGTATTCCAAAGCTTTAGTAATTTTAGCTGCTTTTTTTACTTCATATGTCCTCACTGTTTTGAAGCGATCACTTACCCTGAAGGTAGCATGAACGGCGCGGAGTTCCGGGTTGATCCGTGGCGGGGGGAACGACAGTGAGCGGACATTCGGAGACCGCTTCCCCGCCCGATGATAGTATACTCCGAAATGATCACGGCTTTTCCTTTTTACTGACTCGTGAGTAGATTTTTTTTTCGTAACCATTTGTCAGACAATTCCACCACATTTCTAATACACGGTTTCACAAAAAGGCATTATATATTGAAGTGTATTTCTATCCCCTCATCACCATCAATTCAAGCTTCACTTTACAAACTATGACCTCCCAAAGAACACCCTTGTTTTACATCTCTCACGGAGGTAAGCTACCTTGTATTCATTTGAAAGTACGCTAAATCTTAAATGTAATAGGACCAACCCTTTTGGAAGATACTGGACGCCCAGGTTCATTCTATGAATGGCTTGGAAGATACATTAAAAATGAATTAAAACCTAAAGCCATGGTTGTCATCAGTGCACATTGGCAGGGCGAAGGGAAAAACGGCGTTTTCGGTAAATAATTCGATAGATAAAAGACTTCTCTAACTAAGTTACATATATCTCAGTGGACACATCAGAAATTCCAAAGCTTATTTACGATTTTTACGGTTTCCCTCGACGATTTTATGAACACACATCAGACCATCACGGTTCACCTATTTTAGCTGAACGAG
Source organism: Saksenaea oblongispora B3353 (assembly GCA_000697495.1). NCBI lineage: Eukaryota > Fungi > Mucoromycota > Mucoromycetes > Mucorales > Saksenaeaceae > Saksenaea > Saksenaea oblongispora. The sequence goes on from JNEV01001275.1 coordinate 48,571, forward strand.
TCATTGGACTTCTTAGAAAGGTAAAGCAAAAAGATAAACATTGACCAATGCATACTCACAGTCATTTGTAGGCTGGCATTGATGCATCGGGAAAAAAATATGGAAATGACCATGGTGTATGGTCACCTTTAAAGCGTGCGATGGCATCCAACCAAGATATCCCTGTCGTCGAGGTTTCTACTTTTTCTCATGAGGATATGCCTTCCCACATTAAAATGGGCGAGGCACTTGCTCCGCTAAGGTATGAATGACACAATCTAAATCTATAAATACTAACAAAACTGTAAAGGGATGAAGGAATTCTTATCATTGGCAGTGGCATGATCGTACACAATCTGCACATGATGGGGTATTATATGAACAAGCCATCACCACAATTTGTCGACGATTTTGACAAGGAAACTGAGAGATGCTTATGCGAATTAAAGGTACGGTTTTAGCCCAACTTAATAATAAGTTAAACCAATAAAACGAACGTAGGGTGAGGAACGAAAGAAAGCTGCAAACAATCTCGACAAACACCCCGCCTTTAGAGAGAGCCATCCTACCGCCGAGGTATGCAGAAAAAATCTTAAGTTCAAGGGTTGTCTTATTTACATTTTTTTAGCATCTGACACCACTGCACATCGTGCTAGGCGCAGCCGGAGAAGATGAAGGTGTGAAACTTCTGCATAAATATGAATCGTCACTTAGCTGGGGATCATATGGATTTGGTCTCCCAGAGGGCACGAAGCTTCCAAAATACGGCGACAAAAATACCAAGCAAGAGTTATAATGCTAGCAATTTCCCCCTATTTGATATTGTTTATCGAACGAGCTCCTTACATTTCTACAAATAAGCTTTATGTCGATCTATGACACCATTTTACGTTACGATTTTTAACTTTTCTCTGTTGATACATTAGAAAATCATATACTTGACTGTAGCGATATTGAAGCGAGGTGATCTCAGAGGTCTTCAGTGTACGACTTATGTGTCGAATTGGAAATTAGTAAAGAAGCTACTCTGATCACAGAACATTTTATATCTGACTTACAGCGACTTGAAAACTTCTGACACAATGACAGCGGCATCATAAAGGCTAAGATTTTAGACTGAATTACCAAAAAAAAAAAAAAAAAAAAAAAAAGGTACTTAGAAGGTGAATTTCATTCTTATCCAACGTAATCTGCCACTTTCCTATTGTAAACTACTGTGAAAGTCGAGACATTATCACGCTATATTATCTCAACAGCTATTGAAGAATATAATGGTTTCCATTTATAACGTTTTCTGTGCTTTGCTATTTCCTATCATTCAACATGAGACAGAAAAAAGAAGAGAAAAAACGAAGGAAGAAAGAAAAGGAGTAAGGGCGATTATCATGTGTTATCCGCTAGCGAAGAATAGGCAACTAAATTGTTTTTGCACTGCTGGCTGCAAATGGTGCGCTACTGGTTGCAAAGGGGTCGCCACCCCAGCCAACTACAGATGCATCAAGGTTCTGCTGGAACACGATTGTACGCACTCTAAGTTCTATTTCTTCTGGGGAGATCTCATAGCGCTGGAACAGCTGTTGCATTTTCTCCTGGTTCACTGGCCGTCTCTGATATGAACCAGCATCTGTGGGTATCGGCGGCAAATCATTGAAGACCTATATTTCATCTGTAAGCAGCTGTTACAGATACAGAAAAAAAAAAAGATCACCACCCTTCGTGCAAGCGCTGGATCAAAATTCTCTTGAGGTTCATATCTTGAAGGCATATTTTTCATGACATTTTCAATACTTCCATACTTTTGAATCATCTGAAGTGCTCGATTGGGGCCGATTCCACGTATCGTTGATGAGAAATCGGTCCCGCAAAGGATGCATAGATCAACAAAAGCTTCACGAGTAAGACCAAGCTCAGCACGAGCAACACATGGATCAATAGCTAGTATAGGTCTTGCGCGGGAGAAAAAGTAACGAAGAATGGGCGCGTCACCGAAGACTAAGGTGTCTAAATCTGTGCAAGAAAGCTGAGCCTTCCTTTTTCGCATTGCACGCTGGCAAACCTTCCGATACTGTTGCGGCTGTTTTCCCAGATTTTGCTAAATTAGCACACATCGCTTCTGCTTCATGACGATGACAAGAAAAGCAAACATATCCTAGACTTCCCAAAAATTCTTGGCATTCATCTCTCAACTGCTGCGTAATTCGGATAGAACGTTTTTCTGACTAGAATATGAAACGAGGTTACCAACAGGCAACACAGACTTACCTAGCGATGTCATCATTTGATCGTTGTCACGTCTGATTTGCATAAGGGAGGCTTTAACGCACTTGACGCGATCACGGACCATTTCAGCCATTACATTGCGTTCCCGTGTTGATAGTGCCTGCACTGTTCGGGTATATTTTTCCTTGTCTTGCACAGAATCGAGCGCCTGTCGTAAGCTTTGTGCGATTTCCATCAATTTATTCTCTAATGGAGTGTCCTGGTCGGCGATATCTTTATCATATTGCTGCCTTTCCTCCATCGCCGTTGCGTATTCTTCTAGTATTTCTGGACTCATTTTATCTGACTTCCTCGTATTCAATGATTCGCAGGCACTGATGTCCTTTATAGCATGGTCGGTGTGCTCATTGGTTGATGCAGATGATAATCGGTCCTCGACTTTCTCCACGGCAGGCTCGTTTAATGCCTCCGTAGTTTTCTTTTCCCGATTTATAACTAAGGCGGTACCTTTGGTATCCTGTCGATCAGAAGCCACTTTGACATGGTCTAGAAGGATCTTCTCATCTTTCACTAAAGCGCCAGCGCTCGGTTTAAATGTTCCAACGTCTTCCTCTGATAAAAGAAACTTATTTTTCATGGTGTAAATGCTGTCATTTTCCACAGCTTTTGATGATGGTTCAGGTCGATTACGATCGGATATCTCTCCGTTCTCAGGACTTGCCTTATTAATATCTGGTGTAACCGACATTGTTTGGCCTGTCCATTCTTTATCCGCAGCATGTTCAGTCTGCCAACTTTCAGCTCCCCAATTCACTTCATCCTTGCTCATTGAATATTTAAATCTATCGTCCCACTCCTTTTCGGTAGTTATTTCACTGGACTTGGCTGACTTATTCACGTCTGGTTTGGTCTCCATGTGCGCCAACGGCTGCTGATTGATTACGTTTTTATTATCTTCCGATATGCGATTTTCGGGGCCTAGAGTAAGCCTTCCAAGGCCAATTTCCATATCAATTGCTTCCCCAACTGCAATATCATTCGATAGAATGTTATTGACACTGTGCTGCTGCACATGCTCTACTGAGGACTTTTGGGTGGCTGCTATTGGTTCCTCTGCCTGTTTAATTTGATGTTCAAGTTCTTCCAATGTTTCCCCTAGTTCATTCAGAATTCGTATAGCTGCTTGATCAGAAAGGTCACTGCAGCTTTCCTTAGTGACCTCGAACCATGACTCTAATCGCAACGATCGTTCGCGTTCATATAACAATGAGTGCTTTACTTTGCGACGTCCTCGTTCACGTCGTTCATGCTCATACTTTTTAGCTTCTAGTCGGTAGGGGCCGTCAAAGACAAAAATGGGGGTAATGTTGTTGAGATCACAAAATCGAGCCAGCATGTAAAATCCATAGATATGACGATAGGGATGTGGTTCGTCGCCAAACATGAACTTGTTAAGATGACAACTTGCATCAAACGCTATTGTCTGGCCAGAGAACACGCTAGGTTTTACGGTGCGTACTGACTTTGGAGCATGTCGCGCTAAAAGTGCTGTCAGTCCGTGGACACCCATGACATCAGGAAAAGTCTCTTTCCTGTCAGAACGATTTGCCTTTGGACACGAGACAAAGTCACAGACGTAGAGACTCCAGAAAATTGTGGTACCCTATTGCAGTAACCGTAGTCCCATTGCGATACGGGCAGACACAAGGCCGAGAATAAAACTTCCAAAGTATATACATTTTCAGTTTTGAAATGAAGTAATGTTCATATATGCCCCTGTAAGTTATTGAGCTGGATAAGCAATGGAGGTCTGTCATAGGTGCAGGAATCCCAGAGTCTGTGTCGTTACTTGGGAAAAAAGGAAGCAAGTCTGCTTTCTACTGTGTTTTTCCTATTTGTTGGCGGCACAAGGAACCATTGCTATGACCCATAAGACCCTCAACCGTAGGCGTCCCCCTTTGCCGGGTGAAGACCCCAATGACCCAGCTTGGATCTTCAGAGCTCCACCACCATCTGAAGCACAAAAGCTTCGAGAACAGCTACGCAAAGTCCAAGCGGACCGCGACTTCTACAAAAAAGCATTCGCCCACCAACAAAAACAACTTGAAACTCTTCAAGCGCATGTCAAAATACTCGAAAGCCGCCACGCCAAGCGTGTCTCCACCACACGTCTTACTACACACTCAGTATTTACTCTGTCGATCGCATCCACTCCCAAACAGCCTTGCTCATTGCCATCCCCACCACCATCGCAGACTGCAGGAACACTCGCGTCGCCCCCGACACCCACACTTCCTCCGGTGTCAAAGACACTCAATAAACCAAAGCCCATATCGCCTTCCAAGACAACACACACATATCCCAACGAAGTCAATACCCTTGTCCCCTTGTCCAAAGAACATTCGCCACGTTCGCCCACTCCCCTTCCGTGCCAAACAACTCCGCCTGCACCAATGCCCGCTATTAAGAGATCTGTATCACCTATCACTGCCCTTACAGCCAGCCAGTTCTTCCAAGCGCCAAAAAGTACTCCCTCGTCCTTCCAGTACCTATACATACCATGCAAAAAGCGACTACCACGCCCAGAAATCCGCAAATATCTACGCACAATTGGTATCAATAGTGCTCGTTTACTAGATCTAGCCTTTCCCGCTCGCCACGTAATTGGTCTACTCGTTCACGACTGCTATATTCAAGAACTTACCAATCGACTACAGAAAGCCAACATCTCCACTCTACAGAACTTTGATCCTACCGATCATACACATATCCAAGATCCGGCCTTCTCCTCTCTCTCTCCCGAAGAGCGAAAGAACATTGCTAAACATTGCCACCGAAACCGATGCCTCCGCGCACTCGTGACTTTGCGCGATAATGTGAAGCGCGCTGTTACCCACCTATTCGTGTCTAATGGCTGGTTGACAGCCATGGATATGATACCTAATCCAAAGACCCATAACCAACCCAGCGACCAATCTTTCCTTTCTAACTCTTAGACTTAATGTCCTCCCTTTGCTTTCATGCTTATCTTTTTCTTTTGTCCCCCCCCCTTCACAATTTACTTCTACTTTTTTGCTTATCCTTTTTTCCCTTGCGCGATCAAGGGTTTTTTTCCCCCTTCACCACGAGACCGGGCTATAGCGGATATGCTTAAATAGCGAAGCGCTTACAGGCCATAAAGAAAATATATTTTGAACATTTGTTGGCGGCAATCATAAATGTCTTTTGCGTGGTTGACTAAAATGCTTTGCGGAACTATTCGTATCATTTTTGCGTAGGCTTCAAATATTTTTTGGATTAAAAGCATCGAGTACGAATGTATTTTTATGCTACTCGGGTGAATTTTGCGCCCACGGAAAGGGCAAGTTAATGTAAGCAAAATATAGTTCCCGTAAGACTGATCTGTTAATGACGCATATTTATTTTATGTTTAGCGCAAACTTGGACCCTTTCCTGACGCAAAATTTATCTTAGAGTAGCGTAAAATATCATTCAACAGACAGTAAATTGAATGGGAGAGATACCATTATTAATTTGTAGTACAGAAAATATGTTGAGCGATTTAACCAAGGCTTCTTTGCTACGAAAAGTAAACCCTCTATTTCCTACGCACTATGTGACTGATGGTACTGCAATAGCATCTGAAAAATAAAGCTATCGTTAGCGACGTATCTCAAAATTTACGCCTTTTACTCGGTTTATGACCTCTTAAAAGGTCAAAAAGTTATTGAACGACCCAAAAAAATCATGCATAGCAATACGTACCCGAAGATGTAAGCATGGGGTGGGCTTTATCCGAGAACATCTACTTCAGTGGCTTTCTATGCTTGTTTTGTGAATTCAAATGACTTAGCACCGTCGTTCTCGCGCATGTGCCAGAAAGTATGGAGTATGTTTCTTGCAGCATTCACTTCCCTATTCCAGATTGTGCGACATGTCTGGCAATGTTTCACAGCGTAGAGGGCTAATCACGGCCGATCCAAGAAAATCTCGTTCCCCGTGTACGGACATCATACTTTGCTGAGTCTGACGTCGACCTCTACACGTCTGCAGAGGTTTGAACATTCCTGGCTAGTCCTAAATTCATTGATGTAGACCATTGTGACGTATTGCGAGAGTTTCCGGCGAAAAGTCTTGACAGGTACTAGTCGGTGTCCCACCTGCGTATGGCTGAATTTTGCACTTCCATATGCCACAACAATGTCTTCCCTCCTGTTCATATCACATCTCACACGCATACATAGCTCATGAAGTGCCCGCTGTGACCAGCGGTAGGCGGTCCAACGCAACGTTCGTTCTCGGATATAAAATTGGAAAAGACGCTCGAGATGTGGAAAGATGGAGCGCAGGCTCTCCACTAATACTTGTTGATTAGCCGTTTTTGATGTGGTAATCCCTGACTGAATCTCTTGTATGTAGGGATTATGGATATGATATATGCAACGGCGTGAGGATGTTTTGTTATGGAAGGCGAGCTCATGTCATTCCTTCACGGATATATGCAAGTTTTGTCTGGGGAGAATCTCTCCATCAGCGCAAGCATTATTTGTAACTACCAAATCCGTCACTTCTGAATCTGCCCCAATCACCAACGTGTGAGGGCCAATAGGTATTTACAACACCACTATCGCACGCGTAAAGTTCTGGTTATACAAGGATTTTATGATAGGACTAAGACTCAAATCAGAGAGTTTCCATCCTCTCGGTAATTACTGAAATTCATTGACATCTTCAAAGCCGTTTCTCAATAAGCTCTTACTACTTTTTTTTAGTGTCGCTACCGTATACTTTTTTTTTAAAAAGATTTGTCAAGGACATGCATTGTGGTTGTATAAAACAAAAATTAGAGGGACGCGAGCATAGGCGAGACTCTGGTTAATATCGTTTATAGGCCTTTCCTTTGTACTATTCAAATGGTTTCATAGTACTTGGGGTGTTTGGGGAATAATGAAACATATACAAATCGTCAAATGGTCCTTTCCTGGGTCGGTGGTCTCACACCCATCTCGATTAATTCAACTGCTTCGTATCCCCCCATGATCTCACGACGGATGGAAAGTGTCGTATCCGGCATGTTTACATTGCTATACAGCAATTAGAAAAATGAGTCTGAACACGGCTAAAGGTACTAGCGGTGATTACTTTATTAGATATGGATTCTAGATGCGTCTCAATCCCTTCCATCTGTCGCTGAGATCATAAGCGAACACAGAATAACAATTAATCAGGATGAAAGTGAGAACACCGATCTAGTAAAGGATCATCTATAGTTATCTACAAACTCCTCTATTCCGCCATTACCCGCAAGCACTATGAAAACATTTAAATAGCACCAAGAAAAGATCAATAAACAACGTCATTCAGAGTCTCGCTTACTCTTGGTCCCCATTTTCGTTTTTTATACAACAGAAAGGACTGAGATGTATCTAGAAACCATATATAATAATGAGCTAATCAGGCTAGTACCTTTTGTTGATATTCATACTTGCTGTTCTAATCACTGTATGGCAACGTAAATATGTCGGATATGACAATCGTCACAATTAGTCCTCGAGAAAATATAGATATCCGCAACCTCACATGTAAAAAAATATCTTTGTGCACTATCTCTATTTGCTATTATGATTGTTTACTAGTGAATTCGGCTGTTTTCAGGAAGAAGAATCCCAAAACACACGCAAGATGCTAATAACATGTTTCGTGCACAACGTCCGCACAACAAAATACAAAAAATAAAAAAGAAGATGCCGTGACCTGGAATCGAACCAGGGTCAGCGCGGCCACAACGCGATGTACTGCCACTATACTATCACGGCTTTGATGATTTGTTAGGTGAATAGTAATTAGGATAGCAAATATTTTATATTTCGAAAGTTTGAATTTGGTTGGTAAATAGTTAAACTTTAAACAATATTTATTTATTTTATTATATTGAAATAGCTTGATTTTATTATAGTTGCTATTAATTTTATAATTGTTGCTGTTAGTTTTACTATTGTTACTATTATTTTATTATTGCTGCTATCAATTTTACTACCACTACCATTAATTCTACTATCACTGCTATCAATTTTACTACCGCCGCTATCAATTTTACTACCGCTGCTATTAATTCTATTACCGCCGCTATTGATTTTACTACCGCTGCTATTGATTTTACTACCGCCGCTATTAATTTTACTACCACCGTTATTAGTTTTACTATCGCCGCTATTGATTTTACTACCGCCGCTATTGATTTTACTACCGCCGCTATTAATTTTACTACCACCGTTATTAGTTTTTACTACTGCCTGTTGTGTCTAAACAACTCAATGCTATACAACAGTTCCTAATACGTAAAGCATACATCACTCCGCTGAATTCGGTTATCTAGAGGAGTTTTTAGTAAAACTAGCTCCTCGTTCTTTTTAACAAGAATAAAACAGTGTACCGAGTTTCACGAACTTATCAGTTTCGATTTCGTCAGATATAACACTACACTGCCTGCTACTACTTTATTGCTATTCTCTATCATTTTTACTGCTATCTGCTGTAGCTGCCTATTGGCACTACCACTTGTGATATTCGGTTTGGAGATTGATAATGACTTAGTGTACGTTGAGACTCTTCGATCGTGTTTATTTATTTTGTTCCTATTGATTTTATACTGGAAGTGGTGTTTTAGAATAATACTGTCGTATTTGACATATAATCACTATGCCGTTATTCATACACATATAGTCAACACCCTTTTCTTTTACAATAAGCAATCATGCGGTCTCATGCTATCGTATCCTATAATAGAACTGTATTGTGTCAATCATAAGCACTGCTGTCGTGTAACCAAGACGTTGTCAAGAACCCTCACAGCTAGTCTTTAATATAACTCCGTATAAGGGCTCACAGATCTACATACTTCCTGTATATTGCCGATCTCCCTGGTCCACAATACAAAGACATTCAGACAACAGGATACATGCATAAATCGATTATTATCATAGTATAAAAGACAAAATCTATCTTTCAAAATAAAATTATCTAAGAGTCTCAAAGTATCTTTCTGACTGTTATCTCTTTTTGTTCTCTTCAAATATCACAAATACAAGTTGTACACCGATTGTCCAATGATTTAGATGATCTATCTTCTGTCTGGTTTCTCTTCTGTGAGGTGTGTATGTAAATATCGTATTGTATTTTGCTACGAAATACGACACCATCCATATTTTTTTTTTCATTTTTTTTTTCGATTATCATTTATTTTTATTTTTATATATTAGCAAGAAGAAGAATAAAATAGAAGATTACAAAAAAAGAACAAAAGATATAAAAAAAACTATAAAGAAAAGGCTAAAGAAAGAAAGCGATTATTGCCATACAAAAGATCAGTACCGTTACTATCCATTTTACTACCGCCCGCTATCAAGTTTATTACCGCCCGCTATCAAGTGTATTACCACCCGCTATCAAGTTTATTACCGCCCGCTACTATTTTACTGCCGCTGCCATACTACCAAAATCAACCGTCACAACTGCTACTGATAAATTTCTAGTTGCAGTGCTACGAAAATGAGGCAACCCAAGTACATCAAACATGAGGCAACCAGTGCTCTTGGGGACCATGGGTTACGCAGACTTAGGGACCATAGGTGACCCGATCCAATTGCTTTCATGACTGCTTGTCCAATGTCCGGCTTCTAAATGTTCGGCCTCATCGTTTCAGTCCATTACCCCTCTGTTTTCCCAAATCTTCGACTTCGAACTTCGTACTGCCAAACGAATCCAACATCTAACACAGTCACCATTGATGGAAAGACACTGTACTGCACTAATCAGCCTATTCAATGTCCAGTGGAGGGATTTTCGGAGAAGAAAGAAGCTCGCCAAGTTTTGGATGCCTACGCTGTAAACAACTATTTTACTTTAGCCACTAAGTTTAATGGTGGTGGCGTCCTCCATTTGAAATGCTACAAGGGAAGCATGTATCGCAATACACGTAACATCGAAGAAAATGAGCGTCAGAGACTTACTGAGACAGCACTTATTGACTGTCCATTCTTATTCAGACTTTCTCAAAGAAAAGATGGCAGATATTACTTAGTCAATCCAAAAAAGGCCGAGGAAAGATTTCACAACCATCCAGTTTGTCCTGAGACACTTTCCTCATCTGCTAAAGGAAGAAGATCGATGATGTCTGAGAAAGATATTGAGAAGTTGACGACTCTCATGGAAGGACAGGTGGAAACTAGACGTATCCAGAGTGCCTTAGTCGATGAACGTGACAGGATCAACAAGTTGACTATCCATGACATCAACAACTTGAGATACCAGCACTCGAAATATTCAAGGATTGATTTGCATGAAGCGGCAACGAGCTTGATTAGGGTTATGGAAGCAAAAGGCTATCGCGTTTACTTCAGCCAGAATGATAGCGGTTATCTGCGTCGCTTGCTTTTTGCTTCAGAAGATATGATAAATCGAGCTCGTCGTTTTTCAGAGGTGATGGTTATTGATGCAACCTACAACACGAAACAACGCGAAAATTCCCTTAGTCGCGGTTCAGGGTGTCAGTAACTTTGGGGGAACGAGACTTAAATCCTTCTCCATCGCTTTCTGCTGGGTTGACGATGAACAGCAGGATACATACGTGTGGTTCTTGCAACATTTAAAGTTGCTTGTACCAGACGATCACAGCAAAACTGTCTTCGTTACGGACAAATGTGCTGCATTGATGAATGCGTTGGACTACGTGTTTCCCAGCAATTCCAAATTACTTTGTACTTGGCACATGATGAACAGCGTAGCGAAAGCGTTTGCAGGCATCTTTGTCGACATTAGAGATCAGAAGAAATGCACGGACTTGGTGATGAAGATGATCGGCAGTAGCATGATGGAGGAATTCAACGAATACCTTCAGGACTTCCGGGTTATAGCCGAAGATAAGAGTCTACAGCACAAGCAAGTAAAGCGTGATATTTTTCAATATTTTACAGTTGAATGGCTAAATTGCACTGAGAAGTGGGCTGGTTATCGTACCAGTCATTTAATGCATTTTAGTTGTACAACAACGCAGCGAGCAGAAAGTGGCATAGAGCCTTGAAAACCAATCTGAATGCCATTCAGCCTCTTAATATTGCATTTGATAATATTCATGGATATATTCAGCGATATGAGCAGGATTATTCACACATGCTGCTCCAGGAGTCAACACACGTCGACGTACTGCTTCATCAAAACAAGCAGCTAGAAAAGCTCTTTTGCCAAGTGGCCAAACAGGCCCTGGTTACACTTGAGCATGAGCTTCTATACATTGACGAAAAAGAACTCGAGTGCATGTGCCAAGCGAAGCTTTTGTTCGGAATCCCCTGTCGACATATGTTGCCACAAAATAGACAGCTGGATATAAATGATATCCCAGAGAGATGGCTCTTAAACCCCTCAGTCAAGCAGAAAGATCCTTGTTCAACCCCAGTTCTGGAACCTACTCTACCATGGATGAACTGCGTTCTTAAACTTCAGCATATATTTCGCCAGTGCGAAGGACACCAACAGGTCGAGCAACTAATTGCTGGAGTCAATAAGCTTATTTCGGATGCAGAAAATATCGTCAGTCATCCTCCAATCATGTTCCCTACAGCAAGTGAAGTCAGTGCACCTGGTAGACCGGCCAAGAAAAAGAGAAAAACTGCCCTTCCAAAAGATTTTGGAAAAGCGATGTGGAGACGAACTGCTATCTCAAAGGGCCAGGTAATATTTCGACTTCATATGGGTATAAAAAAGCATGTTATTAATGTGTTATACTAAGGCTGGAATCAAGGCTATGGTTAATAGAATAGCTAAAAAAGATGGCATTGGCGAAAGAAAACGCAACTGTTACAAAGTCATGCAAAAGAAAACGGGCTGAGGAGATGGCTGTAGATGAAGGTAATACATGAAATACGAACGCTATGATCCGCTGAATATTATACAAAAGCCGGGTTCAAGCGTACGGTTGGTCTGACACAGAATGCCAAAAATCAAGCCAATATCGGAGAGATTGAAAGAACAATCGCAACGAACAGAACAGCCAATATCGACGGCATCAACCATTACATTAGATCAATCCTGGACGCGTATAATGGCCTAACGGAGTTTTGTGGTCGCCAATTTCACCGACAGCTCAAATTTCGTAATTATCGGGGGAGACAGAGAATGGATGCCGAGCTTACAAACATCTTCATCAACGGAGGCAATAAATATGGAGACATAGGCGAACAATCTGGTAGACCACGAAGGTCAAGGTGTCGAAGGAGACGTGGAGATCGGCGTCCTTTTGCAGGTACCGCCAACGCCTCCATCAACTGTCACCCTCCCATTTCCCGACACCAAACTGCCCCCTTTGCGGTCTCGTCGAGACCAAAGACCATCTCTTTTGGTCCTGCACGTACAAACAGCCTATCTGGACCTCGATCGCTCGCCAATTTCTTGTTCACCCTTCCCACCTACAAGTGCACAGTCTGTATACTATCAATCCTACTCAACTCGATCTGCTCCCTCACGCTCAGATCGATTTCCCTAGCTTCGTAGCCTGTGTGATCATGACCATCTGGCGTGCACACTGGGCCTATGTGTTTGATCAAACCCCTTTTCACCCTCCACATGTCATAGCAACCGCAATACTCCTCCTACGCCGCACTCACAGCGAGAACTTTCATAGATCATCCTAGGCCCCTAACTGGACTTGCTGCTATAGATTCACTTTAATACGTGGCCGCTTCCAGCGGCACTAATAAATCATAATAAATCATATTAACACAAAAATGTACTTGAAGATCTGAGCCAGTCTTTTAGGGATAGGTCGGTATCCATAATACAAACTATATGAAAGACTCTACCAAGTGTTTTACTGATGACACTGTGATATAAAATGCCTAATAAAAATTAGTCTTACGCTCTTCTGTCTTCTTTGCCTACATAATTTATTTCGATAGATATAATTTTCTATCTCAACAATAAAGAAACAAGCGGGCGGTTACAGAGATTTACTGAGAGATAATATGTAAACTTGGGAAAATGCAGATGAATATTGGGAAATAGGACAAAAATCAGCATTTTATGTACCTTCCCGTTTTTTTTTTCCCATAGTGGGGTGCCTTTGTTTTCAATCAAGCCCTATTACTACAGTAGGGCTTAAATGATTATAGAAAAAAAAAGGAGTATCACTGCTTCAAACTGTAGGGCCTCTACCATGATAATCAAGCAAGTCAATGGTCTGGAACGTAATCTGTTTTTATAATATGGTCCTCTCTTAAGTTAATGACTTATCAAACAAAACCTCTCCTTATGCCTCCAATGATCGATCTCCAAAGAAAAGGGTATTAATCAATTTTACCTTTACATTTTCTTTTCCACAGTTCCAATTCTATTTATTTCTCGCGTTTTTCTCTTTACCTTTTACGTAAGTTAGCCTTATGATCGCCTAATAGGATCGAGGGAAACGAACCAGACACATTTCTCCGTCCGTGAAAGAATTAGAGAACAAAAGAGAGAATGGCGGACATTTTCGAAAAGTTGCGTAGTCATAAATATTAACGATCCATGTCAGTGTTCATTTGGAGGAAGAATGGCTTTATGGATATCGATTTAAAGGCGTAATAGAACTCGATGGGTTTCGTACGACAGATGCACACTCTACTTGTTATATGTGGCTCAAGCAAGGTCCTCATGCGCGCCGCAATATAAGAGACTTAGTGTAGTTAGATAAGACAGGATCCGCAGCGGTAATATTTGTTACAGCTGACAAGAGATGGCTGCGGCTTGTCATTGTTTTAAACACGATTGCGGGAGACAGCTCCAGCAATATACGCAATGAATTAATCTTCATAGACTAACTAGTGATCATCTAGGTATAATGTTGACATTCATACTCCATTTGTACGAAAGCGCAGTCGCAGTTAACTTGGTCAACAAGAGGAAAAGACGGGAATGGCAACAACGAGGATATGTCACATCATTCTGTGCCACCACAAAAGCCTTGCGTATCGACGTCAGTCCGCGCATTTTCCTTCTATGCCGGCTCGTAGAACTAACGAAACAGACATGCTTTTTAATAGTTTAAACTGCTTATGGAATATGATATAAGAATGCAGCAAGCGTTGACCTCGATAAGGGATCGAAACGTCTGGAACCAGCAAATGTTACTCGTTGTCATAGTGACACTTGGACACGTAAAAGTTTACTATTCCAAATATAGACATCCGTTACACTGATGCGCAGTACCATCAGCCTTGGCGACCAACCTTTATAGCACGTAAATTATCTTCTTATCGTTTGTTGAAGGTTACTTACTACTAATATATATCTTTCCGCGCATAATTTGTACCAAACTTGTGTGTTTATTATGTGACTGGACGCAGATCAGATCAGATCAGGGCTTGGCTGTAGCTGCGGATTATGTTGTACAACGGTGTGGCACGTACTTTGCCACCAGTCTATCCACTTCCATCAAGCCGATACGGATGGCGCAGAACACAGCCTTTACATATAAAAGGTGCAAACCATTGCTCCTCTTTTTTTTTTAACAATCATACGCCTTTTCATTCGCCTTTTATCATCATTATTTCATCGCATTTTTTCTTCACAAGGACAACATTATGCCTTCGTTAAACGCACCCATTAAGCCCACGACGATCACTCAAGCAAAGCATCTTCTCGAAAAAATGCTTACGGTTCTGGAAAACATAGTGGAGGAAAAGTTCTGGGAGGATCTTATCGGTCCTCGATTTTCAAGCTTATGCAAGAAATATTTTGGTAATGATGTTATCTTGCTCAGCGTTGTGTTCTATGTCTCCTGTAAGTCTTTTTGTTATACTTATCATAAGAAACCTGATTAATTTCGTTTTAGCTATCGTAAAGACTAGTTGGTACAATCTATTTACCATACTTCTGCAAAAATTGGCAAGAAAAAATACAGTTGCAGTGGAAATCAAGTATTGCGAAAGAATGTACGACACGGTTCACGCATTTGTCCGTAAACGTACAGAAGGAATACCGGATTTAACTGAAGCAAACGCAAGCTACAAGCCAGGCCATTATGGGACGGTCGCACTTTATCCTTGTATGTGCTTGTTATCGCACTTTTCAGCCTCACTCACCCCATCCCAATATAGTAAAAGACACGACCAACCAGTTTGAATACAAAGGTCATACCATTTACGTGGAGTATAAGACCGAGGAGAATTCAAACGGCTATGAGGAAGAAAACCTAAGACTTTCGTAAGTATATGCGTTATGAATGCAGCATGTATCGTTAACGATTTGTCTGCAGAATGAAGGGAAAGTCTTTGGATAAATTGAAACAGTTCATACAAGAATGGTGCGACGAAAGTAATATAAGCGATAATGATAACGAGGTAAAGGATTACTGCAGATGACCAATCAGTGTCGCTCACATGAAATGAACAGGTTGAACTTTATGTGTTCCGTCAAAATAGATGGACGTGGCTCAGATCTATCGAACCACGTTCATATGACGCGGTAACCTTGAAGGACGGTATCAAGGAGAGGTTAATAAAAGGTATGCTTGTTAGGTCTTCACATAATGTTGTTCACATAATGTTGTTCATACCTTATTCGATAGATATGGAAGCATTCCGTGAACGCAGAGAATGGTACACTATCCGTGGTATTCCATATCGTCGTGGTTATATGTTATATGGACCTCCTGGCACAGGCAAAACGACTTTGATCCAAGTTCTAGCTGTAAGTGTACAAAATGCATCGTATTTAGCCATTCTGATTCGTCAACAGTCCAAGATGCAAATGAATGTGGGCCTCGTTAGCTTGCTGGAGGTGGGATCTGATAGTGATTTCGCTGACATGGTGTGCCAGCTCCCGTATAATTCACTCCTGGTGATTGAAGATATCGATCACTACCTATCCTCCATGGAGGGTAGTGCAAAGAAAGGCGTTACAATGACGGGTATGCTGAATGCCTTGGACGGTATTCAAGCGCAGGAAGGATCAAGTGAGTACCAGCAATAAATTGGCGTTATATGGATCTGTTCTAACATACGTTGTAGTGGTGTTTATGACAGGAAATGACATTGACAAGTTACACCCAGCGCTTCTGCGTCCTGGACGTATGGATGTGAAGATATTGATCGACTATGCTGGTCGAAAGCAAGTGGAGGCCATGTTCTGGCGTTTCTTTGGTACAGACTTCAAGTCGATGAAGCCCATCAGTGAGGAAAAGAGAGCAACTCTCCAGACCTATTGCGATAAGTTCCTTGACAAGATTCCAGAAAACGAAGTTTCGACTGCTGAAGTTCAAAACTACTTTATCAATCTACTGATGGATGCTGATCTTGGTGACATAACTGAGGATATTTTTGAGAAACTGGTTGCAGGAGCTAAAGAGTTCCTCATCAAAGTATACCAGGACCGATTGCAAGCCCAAAAACACAAGGAAAAAGAGACAAAAGAGAAGCTTGCAGCACACGAGAAGTCTGAATCAGAGGAGAATAACGAATCAGAGGAGAATACTGAATCGGGGGAGAAGTCTGAAGCAGAAAAGAAGCCTGAAGCAGAGGAGAAGCCTGAAGCAGAGGAGAAGCCTGAAGCAGAGGAGAAGCCTGAAGCAGAGGAGAAGCCTGAAGCAGAGGAGAAGCCTGAAGCAGAGGAGAAGCCTGAAGCAGAGGAGAAACCTGAAGTAGAGAAGACCGAGACACAGGAAGCTGAACAAGACGGATTGGCCAGCGCACAACAGTCATCTTCTGAAGAAACCTACAGCGATACAGACGATACTTCTGTGGATGAAGCACCCAAATAGAGGCTGCTCAGGATAATGGTTCGTTCTCTGGATAGGACAAAGCCGGTGTATGTTTTCAAATGGCCAGCCAGCATGTGATACAAGCCTGA